>JAOVYW010011031.1:5747-39117 GCA_025775045.1 Hiodon tergisus
GTGTCACACAGCCATGATTTTAAAATTCTATTAATAGCGGTGTCACACAGCCATGATTCTAAAATTCTATTAATAGCTGTGTCACACAGCCATGATTTTAAAATTCTATTAATAGCGGTGTCACACAGCCATGATTCTAAAATTCTATTAATAGCGGTGTCACACAGCCATGATTCAAAAATTCTATTAATAGCTGTCACACAGCCATGATTCAAAAATTCCTTTAATGTAATGGTTAAAACTACTTAAGTCCTGTATGTGCAGCTACCTATTCTCTATAGTAACAAAGACTTCTGAGTCGCACCTGACAGAGGTAAAAAAAACAAAATTTTACTATTTTTTTTACATAGATAAATAACATTGATTTAAAAAAAAAAAAGTTTAGTTGTCTATTTCTAAGATCCACCACTTTCACGTTCATCTTCACATTCCCATAGCAACGGGATTAAACATTTTGATGGACCCTGGAAAGCTGTTGCTCAATTTACGTGTGACAGAACCGATCTAATGTAAGGTAATGCAAAGCCCTAAACAATCAAAGCAGTTGATAGACATCAGAATCTGTTAGCATAAAGCTTGCTAGCGTACAGAAGGCATTCGCGGGTGTCAGATCGCTACGACTGTGCTCGGTGATGGTATACAATTCTGTCATGACTTTGGTCTGTGGCGGGAAGAGCAAACCACCAGTCTGAGTGCACAGTGCCATCTCGCAGTGTGTCACCCAACGCAGTCTCCACATGTAGCAGTTCAGATGGTAATGTACAGGCACAGCACCGCATTGTCAACGCATCAGTGCCAACCCTTAAAGAGTACCTATTAATGACTTT
Source organism: Hiodon tergisus (assembly GCA_025775045.1). Classification (NCBI taxonomy): domain Eukaryota; kingdom Metazoa; phylum Chordata; class Actinopteri; order Hiodontiformes; family Hiodontidae; genus Hiodon; species Hiodon tergisus. The sequence goes on from JAOVYW010011031.1 coordinate 6,575, forward strand.
TGCTTGTTTTATTCCATTGTGCATGAATGGAGGAACACAAAGGGAGTCCGACACAGGGCATGTCACTATAACAAAATGCATTGGATTGTTTATCTATATATAGTGTGGATACACCTGAACTAAGAGGTAAGTGATTATGACAGGCACTGATTATAAGTACATTTCTCTCAGGAAAATTACACCGTTTCTATTTTACATGCGATACATTTATTTATCAATTAATTTAGTTATTCATCAGTTGGATATTTACACATTTTTACATATATTCATGGACCTTCCTCAAGGGCTCAACAGTATCCAACCTGCGGATTGTATATCTTGGAAACAGGTCTTCGTTATTAGCATATAAGCTACATATATCTGCCGCATATATTAGGGCCCTATGAAATCCGTTTTATTTTTTCTCAAATTCCGTTTAATTTTTTTTCGAAATTCCGTTTTTTCGGATTTATTTTCATCTGTTTTGGATTTTTCTATTTTTAACCAATTTTTCCTTGTAAAACGTCAACTACATGCACAAACAACTGCAATATGTAATCAGTACTGCTTCGATAGAAATTTGATTTCGCCTTGTTCTTGAGATGGACTCTCGATTTTAGATGGGCATTACACGTATCTTTACGAGTCCAGTCAATAGTGTGTTGGCAAAACTTACAGAAAAGCTGTTGGCCAGACTCATAGTGGTCATTGGGATATTGTTCTGCCCGGTACTTGGCAGTTAATTGTGTGTTTCTTAATTTTTTAGATGCGGTTGTCTTACTGGAGGCAAGTCGCATGGTTTGGAATACTAACACTAATTCTGCGAGATTCCGTGTTTATAAGTAAATTCCGTTTTCATGTATAGACTCGGTGATTCCGTCCGTGTTTTCAGCAACGCGGAAACCATTGGGCCCCAATATATGCTAGTCTTGAAAAAGGCAACAAAGACATATACGCTGACATACAATACAAGTAAAGTTACAGTAAGCGCTATAACTTTTGGTATACAAAATATATATATATATATATATATATATATATATATATTTAAGTTAATATGTAGTGTTTAACAGTTTTGAGGAACATTCTTTGTTCATTTTTAGAAAATAAACACAGAGCAGCTGACCTTTGCATTGTAATAGTTTCTCATCTCTCAGATATCCTGACCTTTCGTTCATCGGTGTGACCTTATGGGAGCACACTGCTTCAAGTAATGCAATGATTACAGCCTGGACAAGTGAAGAGAGCTGCGTGGAATGTTCTAGTTTCAAGCTAACCTGCCCGCGCTGCCTGGAATTAGTCGCCATGACTACATTTACACGTGGCACTGCATCAACGAATGGTGTCTCCAACATTAGAACGAAGCGAACACTGTCAACTAGAAAGAAACAGTTACTGGAAAAAGTAGTTCTGCTATCCACTTAGAGACAACCTCTGATCATAGAGCTGCAACAACTCAAGGAAAAAAAAAAAAAGGAAAAAAAAGTACAATATTTACAGAAATTCTACAGTGTTGGTGCAATATACTATAATCACTATACCTTATTGTAAAACCTTGAAAATAAAAAAGCAATAATTAATAAATATAATCAATAATGAATCAGATACCTTTTTATATAATGGGTACAACATCAGTAACAATATCTGAATGTGTTTTGCACCCTAACACAGATATACAATTTAAATATGGACTAAACAGTATTTCAGTTTCACCCACAGTCTCTTTGTGATGCATACAAGGATGTTTCTCTACTAAGACAAAACCAAGGACAGCCAGAATAGACCCCCACCCCACCCCACCCCACGCTAACCTTCACCAGCGAACACAGACAACGCTGCCAGTAACTCGTTCTGGCTATGCAACATGGAGGACTTGGAGAGGGCGGGGGTGCTTGGGTGAGAGAACAACCAACCCCATTGGCAGCGGTACCTGGTACACCTCCACGTCACTCGCCAGCACGCAGGGCTCCACCCCTCGGAGCGAATTGGGAGGTGGTGGCGTCCGTGGTCACCCCCCGTGGTGCTTTCACACTGCAAAGGGAGGAAGGGGGGAGACAAGAGCACACACTGAGTGCCGGAAGGGTGGCGGCCGTCCTGTGGCATGCGTCACTGTGCATCATGAACAGGGACCGTCTCAATCTAAGCTACTTATTAAAACTCTTCAGATATTACAAAGTAAAATAAATGACTGACCACAGATTTACTTTACCCAAAAAACTCAATTTTTATATAGACATATATATATATACACATATACACAATTACATATAATTATATAATACACAAATATATATATATTATTACTTGCAAAGTAGGCATATATGTGCATATTATATATATCAATAAGCACATACGATTCTGCACTTGCTTAAGCCCATTTAGTTGTACTATGCATTTTTACAGTGCACATGAACATAACTTGGCACCAAAATGGATCTTCTGGAAAGTGCCCTGTGTACATAAATAATATGGTGTGTGAAAATGGGGGTATTCTCAACGTCACATGGCAGCAGCATAATCATTTTTGGACTGCAGAGATGGGATCACTGAAGTGGACACAGCAGGCTCTGTCATGCAACGACAGGAGACAGTTCCCTCCTCTGTCATCTACATCCAAAGCCTTCCAGTTTCACTCACAGTTTCACAAACTGCCAGCAGTTTTAACACCTGGCCATGGTGTCAATTTACACAGAGCAGAGTGCCTGTTTCTCCAATTGTTTCTTTATTGTGTGCTCCACGAAGACGTTTCTATGTTGAGACAAAACCAGGGACTGCCAGAGGCGAACGCCCCCGCCCCTCACTGCCCCCTCCAACTCCCCCCCCCCCTCCACCCTCGCCCCTCTCTGCCGAACACTGACGAAGCAGCCAGTAACTCGTTCTGGCTATGCAACATGGAGGACTTGTAGAGGGTGGGGGGCTTGGCCGAGAGAACAACCAACCCCATTGGCAGCGGTACCTGGTACACCTCCACGTCACCCGCCAGCACGCAGTGCTCCACCCCTCGGAGCGAACAGGGAGGCTGTCCACCCGTCCGTCCGTCTGTCTGTCTGTCTGTCTCTCGATCCCCCTGCGGTCAACCCCCAGCCCTTCAACACTGTGTGAGGAGAGAGAGGAGAATGAAGGGCGCACACTGGGAGCTGGCGGAAGGGTGGTGGCTGCAGCATTGGAGCGCGCGGCACCCCGATGGCGGACGGGCAGCCCCTTCCGCGTGGCTGCCATTTTGTTTCACCTGGCATCCCCAGCCCCTCGCAGAGACGCCGCTGCGCCGGAACATGCAGGATTCACCACTCTCCCTCGCAACCCCTTTCCCCTCGCATGCCAAGGAAAACTGTGCATTCAACCAAAGGCAGATTAGCACGCCTCCAAAGAAACCCCAGTCTATATTCCTGCTTTATCGTCAGAACATGCTTTTATTGTTCAGTTGCTTTGTCCGTTACACACACTGCACATCACTGTCTGCCTTTGGTGTGGACCCCAAAGCACAGAATGTGTCACTACATACACACAATAAATTACGTATTAGATCAGACATACAAGATAAGGATAAATAATAAATAAGAATTTTAAAAACAACATTGAAAACCGATCTAAATATTCAAACATAAAGCAAATGTCTATCCACTAATGAGTTGTAACCATTCTGAGGAATTTATTTAACACAACTGGATATAAATCTCATTCATATAGGTACTTTGGAATTATATTTGGCTGTAATCGTCTTGATTTGACCAAACACCCCCATGAACTTGATTAAGGACATGATCTACGGTATTTTATTCTACTATATTTATGCTTTGGTTTTCAGCACGCTTTGGTTAATAAAATGAATGACGCAACTTCACTATGATATTGTTCCTTTTCATGTATCCTCTAGATTCTGATGGTAGATAATTGATGCACCAATGAGGGCAATTCTAAATAAAGAATAACCTAATCATCTTTTTTTATTCCCCCCATTCAAAGAGCATGGAGTGCCTTTTCCTTCTTCCTGTATGTATGGTAACTTTTTCGCCAAAGTTATTTCTGTATTTTTATTCATTTATTGATAGATTTGGGCCTTAATATTCGTTTTGATCCAAATTTAACAACACAAAACAACAAAGGCCCTTGGAAGGCAAACGGAATTTCATGCATATTAAATGAATGCTTTAAAATCTTTGTTTACCCCAACTGCGAAATGTATTTACCCATGAAAACATATATACCATAATGCATGATGAAAGCTAAATGTACAGTGCCAATAAGATAAATAAAAAAAAAACCTTGCTCAGAACTGGAATATTTCCAGTAGTGTGATAAATTAAAAAATTACACATACCAGAAACTTATCAGCAAATAAATAAATAAACCTACCAGACATACATACATATATATATATATATATATACACAATATATAGACACATACACACACACATACATACCTACAGAAATTATTTGGAATTTGGCGTATCCAAAAGTCTGAAAAAAATCAATCCAGCCGTTTTTCCTTCCAAAGTTCTTTCATCGTTTTAATTTTAAAAGGTTAAAATGTAAAAAAAAAAGGTAGAAATTAAGTATAACTAAATTATTATAATGAGTATATCTTTACAAATACGAAGCAAAAAAATTTCAGCATAGTCCCGGAAGTTTGTTGTAATTTTTCCAGAAAAAAATAGCATTCTCTGAAAAAATGATAGATTGGATTGTTCCTGGTCTTGGCTCGATTGGGAAAAAAAAAAAGTTTAGCAATACATTTATTCAGCTGGCCCACCCCAGCATCTGTTGCTAGACTATCAAGCATCAGAAACATCTATGCCCCACCTCCAACAAAAAAAAAAAAGAATAATATTCCTTCCACCATGGTAGTCACTCTGAACCCAACTACATTAAAGGCCAACGCGCATTGTTTCTCACCTCCCCTGCCCCCCTGAGAAACATGGCGACGTCTAGACAGGTCAAGGTGCACGATGGCCCTGCCTCCCACCAGCCTCTTCCGGAAAAGTCTTGTCAACAGCAGCCAAGTGCAGCAAGTGCAGGGTAACCACCACAGAGTCATCCTTTGGCCTCCGATGGCACCTCACCCCAGAACCCTTCACTGATCAAAGCAGGAAGTCCCTGTGTCAACTGCGGTCAAAGGGGGGAAAAGTGGGGGGGTTGAATTGCAGATGAACTTTCATTTCGGCTGTGTCGATATATCCAGACCCCATTGTATTCTTTCAGACCCCATTGCGGACCCCTTCCGGTCCTGCTGATTTCATGGGGGGGGGAAGAAGAGTTTTCACAAGGGCAATGAGTGTACACAAAGGGCCCCCATGCCATCTGGTCCCAAATAAGATAAAAAAGGGGTCACAAGGACAAAATGTACCCGGCACACATTCTTTTTTTAATTAAATGGCTGCAGTGCAGGAGGACAGCTAGCTAAACAACAGCGCAACGGCGGGACAAATGAACTATCATCAATAAACCTGGGCCAATAAGGTCCAACACTACTACAAAATGTGCCATCCCTTAAATAAGGAATTTTAAAAACTCAAACACAATAAACTATTTTTCAAAACGATAAAAAAACTAACAAAAAAAAAAAAGAATGTTACGAGGACCTTTTATGCCGCAAAAAGGTCAATGCGAAAATAAGAAAAGTTTCGTAGTTGTAAAAATTCCTTCGAGTACACGACCACGGTTTATTATTTCACGGCATGCCAGATGCTGAATGAAAAAGCTATCCTTTGGATCTCACATTCGCACCCTCTTCTCCTCTCCTCTGGTGTGCCTTCAGCCGAATCGTTATCACACAATCCTCAAAAAAAAAATCTTGGGGAATTAAATGCCTTTCCTTAACAGTCTGAAGGTTTTGAATAGGACCTGTCAATAAAGAGTTTCCAGAGGTATAGAGAAGGGTAGAGGCCGTCCTCCCAGAGAAAAGACCTTCTCAGGGATTCTATCCTCCATTCAGCTACCCTTGGAAAGACAGCCATCATTGTAACATACTGGAAAAGGGCTCCCAATTTAATGTGCATATGACTGCGAGCATACAAAAAATATATAAACCATATATTCCAAAATATATTCAATTTTCGTGTAAATGAAAAGAGATGATCCCTTCCACTTCTTTTTGTTACATGAGATAAAAACAAACAAGTGTGTGGTATGCCTTTAGGTGCTTCAAGGATGGGTCCCATTGATTGACTTTATCTATTTATTTTAAAATAAGGAACCACATTAAAATATTATCGGGCAATTATAATCTTAGTTTAAATTTGATTTAAAAGCATCACTTGGGGAAAATCAATACATTGCATGATACTGAATTATTCCAACAAAGCTGATTACCAAATAATAAAAGAAAGTAGAAGTAATTTACTTTCCCCCGGTTTTTCCTGAAATTTAAAGTTAGAGCCCTCTTGCATTATAAATACTTATATTTTTATTTATAATTTATGCATGAAGGATTTGTGTTTAAATCACAAATGTCGATTTTATGATGTGTGAATGAGAGAAGTACAGGAAACACTGGTAATTCACTTCTCCTTTGCTATGTGAGGAGATGTTGACTGGAATACATAATTGCGGTCTTTTCATTCCTTTAGAATAAATATGCTCCAAGGATCAATAAACGTGATTCCTACAGTTAACATGCTGATCAGGTTTGCGGTTCTTATTCTATTGGGAAACAAATTACTGCAATACAGATACCATTTGATTCAGCCGAGACTGGAAACACCATTTAGAGGGACATAGGTCACCGGCTAACATGAGTTAAATTTGTTTATATAGACTTGATGAACCCGTTAGAGAAAAACTAATTTTTCTGCAAAAATGAACTGAAAACAAACAATTTCTTCCACTCATTTTAAATCAAATTTAAAGTTTAATCGCTCGTAATCGAAGTTGGTTTTATAAGTTTAGTCATTGCCCGAAGGCCTAATTTAATTCAATTTAACCAGTCTGATGCCCTTTCAAACAAATGTGGACAACAACATTTAGCTGGAGAGTACTGGAGATTAAACATTCTGATTCAGGTGAGCCCCCCTCCCTTCCGATTGATTAAATTGTATTTTACGCTTATTGTTTTGTTTTATTCATGGAATTATCACTGTAAATTAACCCATAATGTAAAACGCATCGTTGCATCTTCAACGATGAACTTCAATTGTACGTAGTTCTAACCTAATTTTAAAAACGTAAAAAAAAACATTAAGGATGAGATTTGGTCGTTCCAGAAACTACTCTCAGAAAACGTGTAACATATAAAAGTTTTTAAGCGAGTCTTCAAGCACGTAAAATGGAACCGTAAAACAAAAGTTAATTAAGAATGACTTTATTAAATTACCATTTAATATAATAATACTGATAGTAATAACAATAATAAACAGAAGCAGAATTAAAGTGGAAAATGATGAAATTGCAGATAACCAGTCATTCAATATGATATTATAACCTGTGTAACACTCTAAACATCACTCTCTCTTATTGCGTGTTCAGTGGCAGACAGATACCAGCTATTTTATATTGTAATATTTAATCAGGTACACATGGCCTTCAGCACATTTATGGATCAATAACATATCAGTGGCGCATTTCACTTTAAATAAACTCAATATCTTTGCAAACCAGTGCTTATCACTAACGTATGTACATTAATTCTACTGAATACAAACTTGATTTTTGTACTTTTGTACAGTATGCAAGAAACTTTCGAAGTATAACATGAAAATAAAGGAAAAATCTGCTGTGAATGAAATTTTTTGATACCATCAGATCCCACAAACCCATGTGACAAAAGCCCTTTAACATAGGAAAATACTAAAAGGAATGAACTTTTAGTGAAAACATTTTAAAAAAAATACTGGACAGAAGAATAAATATCTATGCATATCATATAAGTGAAAATTGGAAATGATCACAAATAAACCTTGTTGTTTTATGTACTAAAAACCCGCTTTGATTCAAATCAAGCTCATGTCATTGGCTGAGCACCACCTGGGCTGGGGTGGGTCTCTCTGTTCATCGCTGCCAAGCATCTCGTACTGGCTTCTTGGGCAACTGTAGGCTGCCAGTACCATTGAGAGGGTCATGTCTCTCCTCCGATCAGCTCTAAACCTCTGGTGCGGGCTGTGTAGCTGGAAATGTGTGAAAGAGACAGGCGGCTCGACAGCGACTAGGATTGGCAGTGGTACTGCCTCACCCTCCCCGTGTGCGGCGGTGGGAATCGTGGGGATGAGCCCAGATGCATTAGTAGGAGATTCCAAATATTGAAATAAATAACTAAAATAAACCTGTTTTGATATTGCGTAGAGGTCAACGTAACCTCTTAACAAGACTTTTGTCGGTTCAGGAGGTGCACAACTATTTTATCTGAAAATATCTTCTGGAAAACTGTAAACTCAAAATTAGAGCATCTGACAATCAACTAATAATAATAATAATGATAACAACGACTAGAAAAAAGATTAATCTTTCAGCAGATGTGGGTTAAGTATTTCACAAAAAAACCCAGGATTAGCCTACGTCATCAAAATAATGTGGCAATCAAAATGGCTCCAGTGCAGAGGAAATATTCCTTAGGCTTTTCTAATCCCTGCCGGTTAGAAGTGGGAGGAGTTTATTTCAAGTGTTCCACAACAATGGAAGAACATTTCTACAGTAACCTACACCTGCCATTTGATTGGCTTGAAGTGGCTATGTCAGTTTTCCACTGTACCTTTGCTTTTATAGATTTCGCAGACAAGAGTCGATCAATTTATTAAATAGTTTTAGGACAAAAGTGGACAAAATATAATGCCGGATCATATAGGTTTCAAGTGCTTAATATTAGCCAGTCATGAGAATCAGGTCGAGCACGTTTAGAAGATTTGTCTTAATTCTTAATAAGGCAGTCACGGCCTATGGACAGATAATAGAGCCATTTCCACAAGGCTCTCTGAAGTTCATGAGCCCACATCGTTTGGTCTTGTCAAAAGTAATTAAAAATAAAAATAAAAATAATATATATAATGTTTGTAATAGTCATATAAAAATAAATAATAGTAACTATACTGCCCTCAAAACATGATGCCAATTATAAATTGGATTAAAACACAACATATAGTGAACTAACATAACTGCAGTGGGGGGGTAAAAAGGAACCTAGCAATTATTCAAATGCAAGCATTAATGGCCCACGATGGATCCAGGTGGCCAAGTTAATCTGCTAATTTTTTTTATTTGATAAAATCACTCTCCAATTTTTGAAATCGCCAATTATTTTAGAAATTTAGTTAATTGTGTGAATGCATCCCGGCTTATCACTACCACAGCGTATGTGAAGGGCAAGGAATTACGACTACGACTTACGCAGGTGAAATCCCAGTCACCATCGAGCCACTCGTCTCGTCTCCACACTGCAGGCTACACAGGCCGCATGAGAGGTTCAGCATTGATAGGAGGGATGGTACGTCCCTCTCGACGGTAGAGCGAGCATGCAGGTGCCCAGGCAGCACTATGTCAATTGTGCAATTGTTGAACCAGCGAAATACAGCTCATAGGGTTCTCTCTCCTATATGGAATTAGCAATTAAGCTACAGCATCCTGGCTTCTGGTTACGAATCCTGCCACCTCACACGTGGAGGTTGGGGAAGTACAACTAATATCCTCCAATCCAGTAGCCTTCGAACCACTCTACTATTATATCCTGCGCAGGCTACACAGCTCACACAACTTTCACCTCTGATTAGTGGAGAGGTACCTCCATCTCAATGGCAATGCCAGCCTCCAGACGCCCAGGAAGCCAAGAGGAGACTCTGGTTATTGACGAGCCAAGAGAAGCCCTGCTAATTTCCACCCAGCCCAACCCAAGCAACGCCCTGCCAATTGTGTGCACACACTGTGCTCTCTTGGTCGCTATTGGCAAACGAGTTCATAGGCACTTGTAAAAATTTTAACTGGAGGTCCAAACAAAGATAACACAAACACATTACAATGAATTACAAGTTCATTGACAATTCTATGAATTCACAATTAGATATTTTATAGCAGGAGTGTCAAACTCCAGTATTCACGGGCCGCAAGGTTTGCTGGCTTTCAAGGTACCTCACAATTAGCAACCGATTTACAATTCTAAACACAAGGAGAGATCATCTGCAATCCACATAATGATCCCAATTAAACAATAAATTAGTGAATCAAAACAAAAACCAGCATGCCCTGCGGCCCTCAAGGACTACAGTTTGACATCCCTGTTTAAAAGAAAACCCCTTATGGCCACCATATCATGTGCTCTCCAACAATTGTATAAACAGGAATTAAATGCTTGTGAGGAGACCAAACCCATAGGTTTCCAAACAGCTTAATCATGAAACCTTAAAAGAAGAAACCCATTAAGGAATACATAGAACATAAGTTATTTAACACCCTTTTGATATTACGTTTCCACAACTGCATTCCACACAAATTTTATCGAAGTTGGGTATACTAATGACAGCTATGCATCCACACTTCGATAACTACAGGCTAAGCACTTAACGCAGAAGTAATGCATTTTATGTGTAATGAAAGACATAACCAAATCAAATCCAAATATATTCTGACCCGTGTAATCAGGGTCAAATGGTCACATTCTGTGATGTAATGGAATGACATCTCCCAGTCTCAGGACGGGCACCAATTTTGTTGGAGCCCAATCAATCAGAGATCCTTTCCACAACCAATTCACCACATTAATTCATGTGTGCACCAAAAATACATTTTTTATATATAAGCTACTTCTTCGTTAAAAAAATAGGAGCAGTGTTTTCCTCTGGTAACCACAAGGCTCTAAGCCATCGTATATATATTACTTAGACCAGAAGCCAACCTTGTCTAGGATGTAATTTTGGACACATTTATATACTTGCCTACGATAACAACATGAAAACAAGCACACAAATTGATAAAAATAACGAGATTCAAGGAAATTTTCTTTTAAAAGTTTTCATTTAAAACATCACAACGATTTCAACACTTTGCTCATGATTTTAAAATGATTATCAAAAAATCCAGAAATCGCGGCCAACTACAATGTAAACAATGAATAAAAAATTTGAATTCTGCATGTTTCCCAAAAAAAGCCATATCACATGAAAGTGGTATCACATAAAGTCATATTGACTTATTTTGTTTGTGGATGCTAGCCATCATCTTTGAAGTAGCGTCAAGGGTGTTTAAATACCTTTTTTCATAAATAAGTGAAATAATTTAATAATTCAAACATAGAGAATGGGATGACTATGCCAGGAAGGCCCTATAAGCAAGGTCTTTTTGTTTAAAAACACGAACGATAAAAAATGCAAAATTCACCACATTAATTCATGTGTGCCTCAAAATACATTTTTTATATATAAGCTACTTCTTCGTTAAAAAAATAGGAGCAATGTTTTCCTCTGGTAACCACAAGGCTCTAAGCCATCGTATATATATTACTTAGACAAGAAGCCAACCTTGTCTAGGATGTAATTTTGGACACATTTATATACTTGCCTACGATAACAACATGAAAACAAGCACACAAATTGATAAAAATAACGAGATTCAAGGAAATTTTCTTTTAAAAGTTTTCATTTAAAACATCACAACGATTTAAACACAGGGCTCATGATTTTAAAATGATTATCAAAAAATCCAGAAATCGCGGCCAACTACAATGAATAAAAAAATTTGAATTCTGCATGTTTCCCAAAAGAAGCCATATCACATGACAGTGGCATCACGTAAAGTCATATCGATTAATTTTTTTGTTTGTGGATGCTAGCCATCATCTTTGACATAGTGTCAAGGGTGTTTAAATGCCTTTTTTCGTAAAATAAGTGAAATAATTTAATAATTCAAACATAGAGAATGGGATGACTATGCCAGGAACGCCCTATGAGCAAGGTCTTTTTGTTTAAAAACACAAACGATAAAAAATGCTAAATTTTCAGACGTCACAGGCTGGAACTGTTTTATAAGACAGCGATCTACTGCAGAAAGGAAAACATCTCCAGAGTAAGAACTTCTCAGCCCTGTGTGGATTAGAATTAAATGGGGATTAGCCCTGTTGTTTTGCTGTGATTCATGACAGCCAATGGACACCAGGCTAATGCTCCTGACTTCATTCAATCTTGACCATTACATTGTAACATTACGACAAGGCACTAAGCGTTTGTCTTCCACTCACCGTTCGCTTTAGAATTTCTTTACAGAACACGAGCTCTAAATGTAAATCCATGACTACGACATCCTCCAAGAGGTCACAAGCAATATAATAACCCATGCTTTATATTAGGTGACAACATGTGCAGAAAAAAAAGCTTCTCCTTCTACTCCTACTCCACAAGGCATTTGCTCCACTCAATCGGAAGTGAAAATTAAACTTCAAAACTTAATAAGTGGCTGCACGTCGTCAAACCCCAGTCAAAAAGCGGTTGGTCCTCGACACTTAACTTATTTAACTTAGCATTTTTCAGGTACCCAAGGTGTAAGGCCTGACTCAAAGGAAGTTCTGAAACATTCAGGGTTCTGGCCCATGAGGCATGCTGTTGCCCATCCCTGAGTGGAGTTCCCATAGGAAACTCATGACTTTCGTTTTCCCACATTTTTTTGGCTTGAATAACTTCAGATTTCTCTTTTGTCTTCTGGGTTTCTGACGGAATTACAGATATACAGTCTTGCCACATGGGTCTTCTACCAACGATGCAATATCATCGGCCCCGTTTTCACGCCACATACACAAATACATCCACACTTCACATATCAGAGACAAAAGGAGACGATACAGGGGTCATTCAACTGGGTCAAGGGCACGTCGCAATAGTACATCACAAACAGCAATATACAGAGCTTGTACAAGCCTGGCCCAAAGTACCAATCCCTGAAATTTCAAGGGCAGGTTCATCACCTGTTAAATGGCAAGCGGCAGCATGCAGGTTTGTGTCTATAATATTTGAAGCAATTAAAAATCCATTAGCTGGGGAAAGCAGAGGGAAAAGGCTGGCAGCTGGGTAGGGCAAATTAAAAGCAGATGAGACACAATTACAGCAGAAACCGAATTTCAAAAGGTCAGCGGTGCCGTCGGGGACCCTCGAGGAATGAAGCTGGCCCTGCCTTCCCTGGCTTGAGGATAGTACTTTAAATTTACTAATAAACTAGTCGCACCATGGCCGCACCGCTGAATAAATTTAATTCGCTCCACTTTATCCCAAGGTTATCCTAGAGATCACAATCCATTTAAGGTAAATCAAAAGAGCACGCCTAAGTGGATGTGAGAAAAGTACAGCTAAAAAAGAATATATGAGTAAAAAAATACAATATATCTAAACAAAACTTTCACACTTTAGAACGGCACTTGATGCTGTGTGTGGGTGTGTAGCATAATGAACAGGGTGTAATGACACAACATTCTTGATATTTGGTTGCGGCCTTCGGTTGGGCAACGACATGCAGCAGGATTCTCTTTATTTGACGATTCCCCATCAAACGCTAACATTATCTCATCGCACACAACACAATTACTGAAACTTTTTTGCTCCCCATCATAAACACTAAACGGTGCATAACAATTTATGCACAATGTAAACAGTTTTGTTTAATCCATTTCAGTTAAGCATAGTCGTAGAGAAGATGATTACGATGACTGTGTTTAGCAAGACATACCAAATCTGCATTTTCACTTGCCGGACACATGACTTGTAATATCGCTATAAAAACAGCCTAACCTATCAGGACAAAAAAATAAGTGCAAAAATCATAACCCCATCACCAAGCAGCATTCAACAGATGTTGTCCCGGTAGCTATTTGCCCCACTTGCATTTGTTATACACACAACTTTGTGCCAGTAGTGTATTCGCCTAGGGACCACGTGACCATAGCCTTTCTCCTGCTCATGGCTCAGGGTCTCTCAGGCAGAGCAGGGGGAGAATGAAAGGCATCATCCTGCACAGGCCATTGGCGGACACTTAAGAAGAGATTTACCGCACCCATGCGACTGAGCACAGCCTGCAATGGGGGCGAGTTTATGCTAATTCCAGGGAAAGGGGAGAGAGGGGGGAAAGTGGTCCTTCAGCCATGAAACGGTGGCGGCGCAGGCTGGCAGTGGCAAAACGAGCCCCGAAAACTTGTGGAACTTCAGTCTTTGATGATACTGAACTAAATTGGGTAGCAATGGGTTCAGTTCTGAATTCACTTTTATGCGTGGCAGCAGAATGTTTCGCGGCTGTCAAAGTGACGTCAAACCAAAGTTAAAGAGATACTGAGCCGTATTCCGTATGCCAGTCAAGATTACCTTTATGCCTTGTTCAACCAATCAGTAGACTGAAATCAATTATAAATTACTCAAGTGTAAGGAATTCCGATTGAGTTTAAGTCCTAAGATGCGTTCTCATTCAGAAATCCTGAACCAGATACTGGTCTTTAAATTATATCTAGTTTGGTTGCAGAAATGTAATTGAATTCACCATTTAAGAGCCATGTTAGGCATGCAGAGGGAAAAATAAACAGAACTTTGCCTCCTTACCATTTCTTAAAATTCTGTTTTTTAATGATGTCACAATAAGAAATGAATTAAACAAAGGTGGATAACTCAATGAATTTTCTAACCACAATGCAGGATTTTCTTTACTTTTCTCTGTGGTGTCTATATGGTGGATATTAGGACTCCTTACATGCAACATCCATTTACCGTTGTGACAGTTAGTCTGGGAAATTTTCTTGAATTCTGCTCTTTAAAAGGAGTAGCATCGATAACGACCAGAATTTTTTTTTTGTGTAATGAAATTAATAATTAAAATGCATACTGCAACTGATGGCTACATTAAACTTTTACAAAATTCCCAAGTCTGAAATGAGCACGCAATGCTGTGTCAATGCCAATGAGAATGCTAACATATTTGTCATGACAAATCAATATGAAAATCTAAAAAAGAAAATATAAATAATTTGTAATCAAAACTCAAAACACAGTCGGTAATTAAATATTTTAAAAATATTTCTACTAGCCAAACTAAAATACTACTAGCCCAGAATCCTTATCCTGTTCCATGCCAAATGTAAAAATAAAAAAATGAATTAAATGTTTTTTTAATCAATTGATTTGTTAACGATACATAACAAAACAAAACGATGGTTTTACCATTTTATCTACTCTACATACTAGCATATTTAAATTTTTGTCTGTGGTCTCTTGCTATGGTATTTATGCTCAATGATAATACTTAACTACAGTACCGGTTGGCTCACTGCAACTGTGGCAGGTTACAACCGATAATTGATCATGAGGTAAAATAAGTGTTTGAAGTGAGACTGATTTAAAGGTGGCGTTGTATGAAATCCGTTAACAGATATGTAAAGACTACCAGTTACTTCACAAACACTTCACAAAGCCAGTTTCTGAAGGTAAACCTCACTTCCGACACCCCTTCGATTATGAAACTGGAAAAATCACATACGTAGTAACCCACATACAGTCCCGTTACCAAAAAGTTTCTGCCGAAATTTCCCAGAACATGGAATTTTCCGGGGGGACTACACAGTACAATTCTTACATTTGCCATTAATTTTAGTAAGAACATTTTAGCGTAAAAATACTAACAAACTTAGCAGTAGGGCTTAACTATAGAGTATTATTACTATAGATTTTTCTAGTAATGTTATATACACTACACAGCTACAAAAGACTAAGCCAGCAGGGGGGTAAGGTGTTTGATATCAGAATAATGCTGCCCAGTTGTATGACGTGTCTAAATTACTAGATGATGAAGCAAAAATAAAAACATTTGAGGAACGCAAGAACAATGCAAAAGGCCTCAATCACGAATTCTCGGTTAAGGGCTTATTAAACTTTTAGAACAAATTAATTATTTCAAATATTTATTCAAACGGTGAAAATGTAGGCAGTCAGTGAGTTATTTCTTTAGTTAAATGTTTTGCTATTGGTCAAACTAGGCCAAACTTAACCCTGTCATGATATTAAGGTCACAGCTTTTGTTGACCATAGCACTAATAACACAACATTAATTCAGGACAACAACGGAATTTAAGCGGTTATAGAACGTTTTAGTGATTGGAGATTGCGTTTATTTTACAACCTTTTATTTACAACCTAACCAAGTCTTTTATTCATCATCTGTAAGTTCTCTAAAAAATAAGTTTTCAAATCAAAAATGTTTGTTGATAAAGGTGATGACGGCAACGGGTGCAAATTGCTATTTACTTCTAGTGAGGGAAAGGGTTGTCATCCTGAGGTCATGTCCAGTGACCACTGTTGTTTGCATACGTTTTAAATAAAGTTCACTTAATGACATTTACAGCCATCTGCACATCGCATCTGCTTGTAAGTAGGGGTATGCAGAGTTGTATGTCCTTAAAAAAGTTCAGATCTAAAATAAACACATATATATTAATAGTTGTACCTTAGACTTAGCGAATTGAACTGATTAGATCAGCGCTGTTTACCAAGAGTAAAAACTTAGAAAAGTCATGCAGCATAACATTGTTGTTATATTTCTGAACGAGGCAAATACATTTTAATTAGAACTACTCAAAATCAACTGATTCGAAAACGCAAATTTGACTGATTGATTGATTACATGCACGTTTGACAAAATAACCAATCTGACAGTAAGCAGTTGAAAACTACGTACCAAGAAATTCCAGCAACTTGAACCCCTGTTTCCTGTCATCTTTTCACAATTAATTCCATCGTTTGTCATGTCCTTTTCTTACTAAACATAGACAAAATCTTAACATTAGTAATGTTATAACAGTATAATCCACAACACACAAGCGTTCTTACAAGAACACGCCAATCGAAAAAAAAGGAAAGAAAATGATATTTTGTTATAGTTAAAATATTTGAGACCAATGTGTACACCACCATACCAATTCACTCAAGAGGAACAACTCAGAGAAATTCTGTATTGTTTGAGCCCACTGTGAATTGTGTGGTCGACAAAGCTTTGGATTTTGCAAAGCAACAATGGTAATAGTGGGGAAAAATGAATTTCTAAAATAAATTTTGAAATTTGGACTTTACTCATCCTGAGAGAGGCAAGTTTTACTAGCCTAAAAAAGCACCCTTAGACACATTACTATAGGCAGAGGAAGGATTACATGCTCAATGGAAAAATCTCACATTGTGTGTTCTTAAAAAAAAAAAATTCACTCCTCAGCCTTATAAAATCCAGAACAGACAGTGACAATTACTTGCAACATTATTAAATGTATCGTTCACAAATTTATAGGCGTGTGTATCAGATATTTTTTAAATAAAGAAATACACATATATGGTCGCGAAAAGGCAGAGTCATCACAGCGATGTATACACTGTGTACAGAAAAAACAAGCAGTGGCCACACCCTCCAAAAACATGGCGTCCGGAGGTCAACCCAAACTCTAGTTAACTTCTCCAGGCAGCTATCAAGAACACCATCTAATAAAGCCCTATGCTACTGACACTCAGATCACAGGATGTTTAGCCAGGATTCGATCCCGCCATGCACCTTTGTGGCTGCTGTGCAGTGGGGCTGGGTTGTGTTAACGTCCCACTTGCTCGCGCTAATTCTGCCTATGTGAGCGGAGGCCAAAGTCAGCCTCTCAGAAAACCGTCTTCGTGGCGGACAAACTCTCAGGAGATTCAGGAGATGCAGAGAGTTCGGTCTGTGGAGCATTGCTGAATTGCAACCAGTTTGTCGTAGGCAGATTATTTTCAGGCTTTAGTTCTGGGTACGGAAAACTAAATAAAACCTGTTATCTTTAATGTCGACATTTTTTTTATTATGCATAGTTTAATTATATGAATTTAGCTTTTTTGCATTGCAATGAAAATGATTTACTATATATGCACATTTAGTGGTCCCCAACTAATCAATTGTAGAACCATGCTACTAACAAGTTCGTCTTTTCATCGTTTATGGAAGACGCAAATCGTAATCTAGGCCAAATTTTAAGAAGTCATGTTAGTAGAAAGTAGTGGCAATAAATAAAGAATTTTATTATTGCACACAGTAATCAATTTCAACTGTCTTATAATTTAAGGCAAACTAATGGCCGACGTTTTATTACCGATTACTAAGCGCACATTAAACTACAATCTTTTGGCCGTAGTACCACAATAGCATGCATTAACCAGTTTGAGTGAAAACGTATACAAGCTACATGCAACACTATGATAACCGAAAAACAAAAAACATTCAATAATTAATTAGCTAATTTTAAGGTTTTGTATACGTCTTCACAATAAGGGGCATTATGGCATTGAAAATAAACGTAAAAATAAATTCACAAATCAGTTTTACGCTCATATAACACTATTTGCTTGGACTTCTCATAGTATTATTTTTATTCAAAGAAAAATAGTTTCAATATGTTGTGCGGTCATACCGAAAACAAAAAATGTTAAAATCTAATTTCCTTAATTGCAACATTTGTATTTGAATTTTATCGATCAATATCGCTTGAATTACTACAGAATATTTCTTTTCAGAATAAAAAATATTTTCAGTTTGAGACAGAAATAATTTAATTAACACAGAACTGCTCATTATCAGAAAAAAAAATTAAATTTTTAATTTGGCTATTTTTCCTTAATATAAATATGTTACATTAGGGCATGCACAGAGCAAAAACAAGTGCTTAGTTTTTACAAATTAAACTACCGATAACAATCAGAAATGTACTATCAGTATTAACTGGTAAGCAACAACACCAAAATTTCTGAAGGTGAAAATTTGGGAAATTAACGAAAAAACCTCAGGTCAGACATCAGTTAATAGCATATAATTAAAAAAATTCCACTCGATAAACACCGAAAATGAACATAACGCGCCACTTTTATAAAGTAATTACACAATTTGAGAGTAATTTTCTGTTTTAAAATTTGAGCCATACACCGAACAAAAATGTAAAAACGACTCTCAAATGTCATAGCAAAATATACACCTGCACGCAATTTCTGCTTCTGGAATTGGATTCGCCAGATTTTTTCTCATTCTGTCAAATGTAACAAATTCTGCGGCACAATAAAAATTCTAAATGGTGAAAAATCTTGCTATTGGCAGTTTTAAACAATTGTCAAATTATGTATTTTAATCGTCTAACAAATTACTAAAATATATGAATATCTGTCAAACATTTGTTATTAAAACCTTTAAAATGTACTTTACATAGTGGTGTTCTTCTATTTCAATGAAAAAACACTCGTCACATGCGTCTGTAAAATAATCTAGGGAAAAAAAATCTCCTGAAGCAGGAACCTGAAACGATTCCGTCAAGCACCAAAAGCAAGCTTTTTAGCCAAAAACAGCTACCTGCATTTTTAATACAGATTTCCCCTCTACATTAACCTCGGCAATTCTGCCGATCAGCCATTATGGCTGCCTTCAGAAGGAGGGGTGGGGGAGTGTTTGTGCCATCTATTAATTTTTCTTTTTCTAGCACCCTAACCAGGTTCCACGTTCCAAAACAAGGCAACAAATTCGATTCACACTGGATAAAGTCTCTCTACAAAAAAATACTCCCTTTATGAGACAGATTTAATAACAGTGTGCAGTACGCCAAATCGGATCGCCCGACTGCATCCAAACCCCATCCAAACCCCGTCCAAACCCTTAACTCATCGCTAGCCTTTCAGGTTAAATAAAACAAAACAAATTTCATTACGAGGCCTTGCTGCGTGCTAAAATTGTTTACAGTGTTACATCACTGCGCAGTGAAGCAAGGTGTTCCTGAGCAGAGTGCCACTGCAGACCCCCTCAAAACGGGGGAGGCAGCCCCTGAGTGCACTGACAATGCAGACCTGCAAAGTGTTCAGCTGTATGCAGAATCCTGCACAAATCACGATGCCCTAAAAGGAGGGCGGGGAGGTTTGGTCAGCGCTCTTGGATGCCTGCCAGTAAAAAAATGCCACCAAGCCTCGATTCACAACGTGCCACATCTGTGCAAGAGCCCCGGACCCAGAGGCCAACAGAAGGAGGGAGAGCAGACTGCGGCACCCCACAAAGGAAGAAGAAAAATGGCTGTGCGCTATGCATCTTTTAGGCTTCACGTGATCCATCACGCATCATGGAAAAACGATTTTTGCGTTTTCTTGAACAGTAAACAATCTCTCGCAAACATTTGTTATCATTTACAGTTCTTTTTGCACCCTGCACCATTCAGACCTAGGATCGTGCGCAGCTCTGTGCAGCGATGGCGATTAAATGGAAGACAGCCTTTCTTAGTTTCGTAACATCAGAACAATGGCATCGCTATGATGCAGTTATAGATCTTGCGTTACTGTTGAGCTATTGGCAAAAAGCTGAGTCATTCTGGTTGGAAGTGTGGTGCATCTGTACTAAAATACTTCCAGGCAGAATACTGGCAATGTTTTTTTTTAAAAACATAACAGCTAATAGATTCTAGTGGGAGATCACATTTACTCTCCTAATAAGAACAACTTCATAAAACATGAGTGCCTTAGGCTAGGTCAACTGTGGACATTTTTTGTGGACTAAGCTGTCAATTTGATTGGAGTGCCCTTTCTTTGAGGAAATTAGAGAAAAAAAGAGGAAAATATATATGCAAATCAATGAATTGATTGAATTGATACGCAAGAGATATTTAGTTGAATATGTGCATATCCCAGTTAAAACTAAACAACGGTTTGCAATTTCAGTCCCTTGCCGTTCATTAAATCCAGCAATACACATCAACAGTTGAACTTAAATAAATTTGGATATCGAGTTTATGTAAAAAGGCACCAAGTAATGAACAGAAAGCAACGCTCGAAGAAACAAAGACCTGAAAAGTTTTGGGTTAAACTTCCAGGTTATTACTTCCAGTCTTACAACATTTTGGGAAAAGCATAAAGTGGGGGCATAAAATTTAATTGAACTGGATTTATTTAGATACGATTTTTCAATTTATTTAAGAAACCTCAACGACAAAGACAAGAAAACCTTTGGGAGGTTACAATGGTAGTGATTGCGTCTAATTAAGTAATTAACTAAGCAATTTAAACAAAATAAATGTGATAACTACATATGCAATCAGAGCACAAAATTATAAATTCTCAACAATTGAAGGTTGCCAATTGATATTCAAGAATTGTTCCGTTTAGACACGCCCATATTGCGTGATGCGAGGTGCAAATTTTCCCTTCAAAATATTCCTGTTCTTTTCAGTCACATAATTGCATATGAAATCTTATTACTGCAAATGGCTGGCCCGTTAGCGGTCAGAATATACCAGAATATACCATTTCCTAAAGCCACACTGTCAGATTAACCAACACAAGCCACCGCGCAAAGCATTGTTAACATCAGGCCACGTTCGTCCTCCCGGGGCCTTCACATAATCAGCCTTCCTAGCTTCCTTTAAGAATTCCTCACATTTCTCTCTCCCTCCAACATGCCCCAATGTGCTTTCACTGACAAGCAAATGTGTACATTTACCTGAACAATACCGAACCTGGCCTTTCCTCTTCTTCCGTCACCATGACAGAAACAAGGCCCATGCCTGAGGGGCGCTACGTGCCACCTTGGTTCACTGGGAGAGAGATACAATCATTAAACAGGGAATTGACAAACAAAAAATGAATGAGATAAATGCTATGTGGACTACTCTGACGTTGTAATGTCATAGGGTAATCGTCTTTTTAGCTCTTACATCATTCAACCTTTACCTCCCTTTCAGGATGAGTTTTCATTGTTAGCTGAGTTTTCCATAGCTTTTAGGTAAAACTCAATGCATGACATCCAGAGTCACGAAAATACAGGGCAAGAGTATTAAACACTGTCTGTCACGCAAGACTGACATGGCTTTGTGAGGGTGGGGAATGTACAGAGGAGTACCAATACTCTAATCCTGTTTCAACTGTTGTCTTCCTGGAGTTCAATATTTAGCTTGTTTTTTTTTTTACTACAGTGAAAAGTCAATACAGGGAAAATCCTGTGCAATTCAAGGTAGCCAGATTTGGTTTACGGTGACACAAATCAGTACAAATGAAAAAATAGGACACGAACGTATAATGTTATTATCAAAATGACAATGAAATCTTTGACATTCCTGTGGAAGAGGAAAGGCCTAAAACAGGACTTCAGAACCTGAGTTCATGTAGCTTAATTAGAGGATTACTAAGTCTGAACTGAAAAAAATTCCACATAGAGCAACTGATTCTCAACTCCAAACAAAATTGTTTCCAAAAAATGTAAGGGCATCAAATTAAATTAGGCCAATGGAGAACAGCTGTAAGCAACAACAAGCTACGGAACAACAAAAAATGTTAAATTAAGCCTTGTGCTTTGGCCCTAAACCTGCAACATAAAAACACACGCTTCCGGAGATGATTAAAAGGTGTTAATAAAGGGATCTGTTCAGACTGGCCCCTGATGAAGATAAACATAACAAAGACACGAAGCAGATATAACTTGCTGGGTCAGATAATGCCTAGATGATATGTCAGCGCTGCTAAACTGCTAGCCGCCTTTCAGAGAAATTTTGGTCTGTCTGGAAGTCCCGGACAACTAAACAAAATGAGGCAAGGTTCACTTTAAAGTAATTTCATTTTGTTGTCAAGTCGTTTCTGGACAAAGGGGCCACTGCCTTCAAATAAGACTTCTCTGGGTCAATTAGATGTTCTATCAAAGCGATTTGGTGGAGGTCAAGCTCCTCCTCCCCTGAGGCTACCTTTTTTCTGAAACTTCAGTGCACGCATTATTATTATTTTTAAAACAGGTAAACTGAGACGGGGATTACGTTGCGGTTCAACTAACATTAGGCAGTATAGTTGCTAATTTGATGGCCTTCAGAAGGGGTTGGCACTTGTTTTCTCAAGCAGGGGGAAAAATATCTGCCCTTGATGTATCAGAAACGATTAACTCTGGGTCAATTTCGCGGGGTTAACGTCATAATAATCACGTCACCTATCTAAACCATAACGCAACAAATGAGAACGGTATAAAAGTCAGGAGGCATTTGATCCTGTAAACCGAAGCGTCGTCTGTTTTTTAAAGGTTGAAAATTTAAAAACTATTAACTACTTTAATACTCTAAGTTTGCGGCACAGGGCTATGAACACGTGTGTTACATAAGGAAAACCCACCAAAATAGTAAATTTAGAATTTCACCGCCGAAAACTAAATCAACTTAGTAGCCAACACTACTAGAGTTTTTTCAGCATATCGGCCGGAAACTGTTCTCTCAGTTATTTATTCAGTCTCCGACACATTCTTTTCTTATTAACAACAAATTCACATTGGAGTTTAATATGTTGAATATTTTTTCTAATTGTATTTCAGTTATATCTCGTTTCAAGAAACAACTGTAGGCCTACCTCAAAAACACAATGACTTCAACCCAGTTCTAAAACCAATTACAAGAAACCGTCAAACCCGGGAAGTCGGTGATGCCAGGGGAAATAGTGTCTAATGGGATGTGCCCCATTTAAGTATAAGATAATGCGGTGTGTTATGTTTGAGATTTTCAAGATCCTACAGGTCTTTCGGTTAGAGAGCAGTTACGTAGCTAGGCTCATGTCCACAGGTGTGCGTAGCAGACCAGCCTTCCCATGAGATCAGATAATTGGCGCCACCATTTGAGCAGTCACAAGCGCGTCACTCTCCTGCCGACTGCCGGGCCGCTTTACCCCCCTTTTTAATGGCCGTTCATTAGGTTAAAATTGTATCACAACCTAATACAGGCTAGGTAAAGCCTTATTAGTCTTAACCAAAGCACTTAAATCCGAACGTGGAGAATTCATACTACAAATATAAAATCAATGTTAAAGGGAAGTAAATGTAATACAATAAGAAAACATTATAATGATATTAAAATAATTTGGACCAAAACACAAAAATCACAATTAAACTAATTAATTGTACTATTTCGATGTAGCCTATATGTTTTTTTTATACGACTATTAAAACTGGGTTTCAACTTTAACTTGTAGTATAAACGTGCGTACAATGCGTCAAATAAGTTTTTACATATAAAATGTAAGCCGTACAGCTTGCTCACGTGAGCAAAGGTGCGTCACCTGTGCAATTTGTTCAAGGTATAAATGATGGTTCACGAGGTCTCTCCAAACACAAAGCGTCATTACCTAGGTTCCACACGTCTATACTCACTATATAACTTAAGACATCTCAGTAGTTCATTTTAAGTTAATTATAAAACTGCAATAGCGTCAAGCTTGATAAACATTTCCAGATTTTTTTTTTTAAACCGCGATCGATTTTGAGTTATTTCCCATATTGTTATCAAAAACATTTCGGCGTTTACTTGGACAATATACAGATGCATCCTTATTAACCCTCTACACAGAAAGCTTATACACTGTATGTTCATAGTAGTCTTACCTGAGCATTTATGGACAGCTGTCTGGTGACACAGACACAAAAAAACTTTTCAGCGCGAAAAATAATTCAATACATTTTCGCCTTAAACAAACACAAATATTTAGACACACGTTTGGAAATAACGGTTCCTTTTCGTCTCCGATGCTCTTATCAATTTGAAGCAAGATTCAAACTCTTACATCAGTTGTATCAGTTACAGACAGACAGACACTGACCGCGATCAAACGTGCCTGTCTGTGGCGCTGCCACAGTCTGCAAGAAATCTGCAAAATCCCAGACTGACAGCTAAAGAGCCAATCGTATTGTAAAAACGAACAACTTAACCAATAACAAGCAAGAAGCGACAACCTCCAACGCCCGGATGGACAGGGAAACAGACACAAAATCAATGCCTAGCATTACAGCTTGAAATTTGAGTAGGCTATAAAAACAATGCTGCCTGCTTTCAAGAAGAAAACCTGACTAGTCGTGTTTTAAATATAATTTAATTGCACTGATATATGTATATGTGTGTGTGTGTATGTGTTCATCATTATCTTATATTAACAGACAAAACCGATTCCTGGGTAACCGGGCCTTGTCCCCGTTGACCATAAACAAACAGGTTACGGTTTCTAATTTTAATGATGCGCTGTGTGAGTGTACAATCGAAAAATCAATTAAAATCAACCATTTAAAAATATTTTTGCAGAAAGAATGGGAGATATAATTCCAAACAAGTAATTTAAAGATTTACTGTTGGCCTCATACCTGATACCTTTTTCTTTTTTTACGACATCAGAGAAAATTGCTTTTATTTAATTTCATTCAGATACAATCTATTTTAGCATTCTAACATTGTTGGCGTGTAATTATTTTAATTGTGAATGAATATTAAGTTTGTGTTATGGCCGAGCGTTAAACATTTTTTTGACATTGGTACAATATCTATTAAGACCGGCGAAGAAGTTTTGTCACTGTATTAAGCCTTTGTTTATTCTCGTTAGTAAAAAAGCATTTTGGAGCCATGCTGAATATGCAGTTCCAGGCTTCGCCAATAGAGGGAATTTTAGAAATGACATCACCCCATTGGCTG
Organism: Hiodon tergisus; assembly: GCA_025775045.1. NCBI lineage: Eukaryota > Metazoa > Chordata > Actinopteri > Hiodontiformes > Hiodontidae > Hiodon > Hiodon tergisus. The sequence goes on from JAOVYW010011031.1 coordinate 31,931, forward strand.
CTTAATAGGCACTCGTTGATTTACATGGCCTTTAACAGCTGGATGTTTATACAATTTCGGTCAAGATCAGTGACTTTCTCGAGGAGTTTAAGTTCACTACCTTACACCGCCCTTCTACACCCCACATGTTCTAAATAGGCCTCAGCCTCTGGTTCAGAGCCACACCTTACATTTTCACAGAGAGGGTTTAGCCCTAAATGCTTTGTAGGATTTCCCAACCAAGGGGAGGCAACAGCAGAGGAAATTGAATGCTGACAGCACTTAATACGAGAGTGAGGAATAGAGAGATAGAAAACGCACATACACACGCAATGTATAATCATTGAGTAGTGTTCTTGACTGGCCAGTAAAGAACATTACTCGCACCCAGGAACTTAGTGATGAGTAACAAGTGAGACAAGGGAAATCACATAGGTGCATTACCAAGGTTCACATTAATATGATGTGACAGTTCTCTGTGCTTGTTCTTGGAAAGAGAGAGTGAATCAGAACCAAAAAAAACCCAGCCTTCCAGCAGATAGTTGAGATGCCTACTAAAGAGACAGCTGTCAAGTTGTTAATATTTCATATCGGAGTCTTTTTTATTTCTTTTTTCTTAATGAATATTAATACAAATTATGTAAATAGACTTTCCCACAGTACTATAGTAAGACGTATTAGTGTCAAAACTCGAATGAGAAGCTGATGCTTACAACTTGATAGAATATTTTGCTATTCACAAATATATGAACGCATTTGGCATGTATATTCCTGCTAGTGATTGCTCTGTATCTTTTTTATGTTCCGACAAATTGTAGGCTCTGGGTAAAAATAAATGTTCCATGATTAATTTTGGTGTTGACGAAAGTGTTTTGACCATTGAAGCACTATAAGAATTTTAAATGGGTTGATTTACTAAATGTTTTTAAGTGTTTAATGTTATACACGTAATGTATAATTAAATATGTAAAACACAGATAAAATATCTTCGCCTATTAATGCCCAATAACTGAAATCTGCCTCCTTTTTACTGCAAATTCCACACGCCCTCATAAGATATATGAAACTAATTTATGATGACTCAGTAATCTGTACTAACAAAAACAGCATAGTTAAGAATCAGATACTTGTGCTTTAAAAAATCCCCAGAGTTAGTCCTGAATCGTTGTTGAAGGGGTGGACTGAAGTCATCCCCAGTTGTCTTTGTTGTCTTTTTGTTTTTCTGAAGGGTGGATGTGCTGAATTCTAATCCACACATCCGCACAGCTAATGCATGAGGCTGCCCTAGCTTTTAACTGGACTCATGGCCAGAAGGTTGCATATTTAAATCTCAGAATGGGAGCTGCTGTTGTACCTTTGAGTGAAGCACGAATAAACAGAACTGGTTCGGCATATTAAGTGACTAAAGTGTGCGAAGATGTCCGCTGAGCAAAGAAAGGAAACTCATCGAATCTGTGCAGATAGGACCTGAAATCTCCTGATTATATTTTAACAGGCCCTTGGGCGATTTTAAACTACTGTCAGTTGTTTAAAAAATAGATCCTCTATTCAATAGACTACGGTGCTGCCTGTGTTAAAGGTTTGATGCTCTTCATATGCAATGAGCATGCGTTTCCTGTGCTGATTGAATGCACTTGCAGAAGGTCGCTCTGAATACGGACCAGTCGGTAAAACCTGCAGACAAACGAATAGCAAGGGAAGGGTGTGTTTCCAGAACAATATAACATCATAGCCTTTCCGTTGTATCGGATTTCCTTTATGCCAGACGAGTTGCCACGGGGGCGAGAAAAACTAAAACCAAGAATGCATTGAATCTTGGTTTTACACTGTTGAATTTTGCCATAACATTTATCACGCAATATGCATAACCATCTGAAACGTTTATGGAATCATTGACCAACATGTAGTTGACAACTCTCGTGCCTTTGGGGCATCACAGTAATGACTCGGCAATGCTATTCCAGGTGTACACTTTTAAAGGCCTCCTGAGATTATTACAAAAATAAAGTCAGTGAAATACACAAGGTCTTTTGTAACTCACTGCTACATTATGAATGCAGTTTTTTGCTTTGGAGTTGAGGGTTTGTTGTTGGGCGCTTTCTGTATCGACCATATGCCCAGTGAGCAAAACTTTTTTTTTTATGAATAGCTGGCTCTCAGTTTTCTGCAACGACAGTACCTATATAAACAAAGCCAGTATTAGAGCTTCTTCCCAGGTCAAACCAGTAGAAATGACGTTAATCTTGTCTAATCATCTATTACTCTGTTACGCATGTATATTACACAGTGCATGTGCTGGGTATGTTCAACGCAGGGGTTTGGAGGAGGAATGACATGGCCAACTTCCTTTTATAGCATTATAAAGGCCTCTTGAATCTGTCATCATTTCATTAAAGAGTATCGAATTGAGAGTATTTTTGGTACTCTGATTGCCACAAGTAAAAAATTATCATAAATAGTCCCCGTATGCCTCTCAGTTTCTGAAAGGATGCTGTATATTGTGCTGCAAGTGGAAATGTGTGTCCCTCCCCTAGTAGCACAGACAGTTGTATTGGTTCTGACTTGAGGGAGAAATGTGTGTCCCTCCCCTAGTAGCACAGACAGTTGTATTGGTTCAGACTTGAGGGAGAAATGTGGGAGGGAGACGGACATTTTGGGGAAGATTGTTTCTCTTGTTTGGGAGCATTTATTGCTGTGGAGGAGAAAGTTTATCTCTGCAGTCTCCATACGCCTTTTTTGATCATGAATGAAATATTTCTAACAGTTTTGTTGTGACACACAGAACTTACAAATGAGCCAAAATGAATGATTAATATATAGAAAAGTAGTTCATGGATCAAGATCCTTTATTTTTAAATCCTACCTTGTCTCACCACACACATATCAAGCTTGTTAACAATAAAGAATTGGTTGATGTGTTTCCCCCAAGACATATATTTGCATATTACTAGCACAAATAAATATTTTAGAATTTGTTTTTGAAGGGCAAAAGTAATTATTTGTCAACTTTCTAAAAAAAGGGGGGTGGGAAAGTCGTTAACGTGGTCTGTAGGAATTTACTGGCTGCATACCTCCAGGGAAGCCCCTTTTATGCTTCTTCAAATTAAAGATCATCTTATCACCCTGGCTATCATTCATCGACCATGAAAAGCTATCAGATCGGCCTGCAGGCAAATGACACATAACGAGGGAACACCGTCTCATGTTGCCGCTTCACGCCGCCTTTGTTTGCCGATTGTCAGCCGTGGAGCAATCCCACTTTCACTTCAGTTTGGTTCCTTTTGCCCGGGTCTCACAGACTCCAGACCCATCGCTGTTCTGGCCGCAAAAACACAGCACAAACCTTTGTGTAGTTAACCTGGCACGGCCACAGACTTTTTGCCTCCGGACAAAAAAACGCAATTCAGAGGTTCGGATATGGATATCGGCTGCTGGACTTAAGAGCATTCCTCTCGTCTAAACCTGAAATGCTGTCGTCTGGAACTGTGGTGATTTTTGCAATTTCACTGGCATTTGGATTCAAATGCCTATCCTGGCCAAACAAAATAAAATTCTATCCGCTGGGATTCACAGAAAAATCACCCTTGGCTACACAAACCAATGTGTGAATATAATAGATACGGAAACACCACAGGGTACAAATCATGGTTCGATTTCAAGTGACCTGTTAATCACAAACTGTCCTTTTGTATTGTAAAAAGCCAATATTTAGCTCACGGAAGCAGTGACAGATCCAGAGGTGACTGATAATTGGCCGTTATCTTTGGTTGATGGCATATCATGTTCAGCAGAGAGACTTGAATGGTATAAGTATTACAATTTTAGTAGTACCATACCTACACAATTGCTCCATAATTCAGTTTTTTGGGATATATTTTGTTTTTATTAAATATTTATAAACGTGGTCGAAGAGCACAAGTTTTAGTTCTGTATCATTCACTGAACGAAATGTACACTATACACATTTTTAATCAGCACATTTTCTGCTTCGACCAGCCAGTAAATATATACATACATATATCCATATACGTATGTATATGTTCTATGGTTCTACAATAAGTTAATGTAGTGATGATTCCAAGTGTTTACAAACTGTCGTGATGGTGAATTGTCATAGCAAGCGAATTGTCTCGGGGACGGATCGTTGCAGTGAGAATTATCTTGGAGACCAATTGTCACATGAATTAAGCTGAGGACCAATTGTCGTGGGGGCAACTTGTAGTGTAGGGCCAATAGTTGTTGACCAATTGTATTGTGGCAAATTGATGGTGTCGAATTGTTGTATACTCACAAAGAACAGCAATGGTAGCATCCTTATTTATTACTTTTTTCAATGCATATGTGTATTTATTTTTTTCCAGCTGTTATTTGCTTTGAACACACAAACAACTAGGTGCTTACACATAACAGACTACTGACTTTGATCTTACTGCGAGACTCCTCTCCCACATCCAATGTTGGTGAAAACATTCTATCATCCACTATCATTTTATGTCTATGATGTATGTATGATGAATTATACTTTACGACTTGTGAAAAATCAATAAAAAACAAATGGTTAAAAATAAAATAAAATAATAAAACGGCAGGTTCAAGTCTCTGCTGTTATTTATTTCTGTAATGGGTTGTAACGTGAAGTGTTCGAATGAATATCTAGCAGTATGAGTGAGTTAAGTGTAAAACTGTGAGCTTTTGTGGGTGACAGGGAGAGAGGAGGTTTTGTCATTTAATCAAGTAATGTGATGTTATCTTAATTGTACTAACTGAACCGATAACATTTTCCAAACTGAAATGTAATGCAGCCTTTTAAAATGTGAATGGAATATGAATTATAACAAAAACCGAGCCTGTGTTACCGCTTTGTTCTGCTGTTATGTCTTTTAGGTAAAATTTATGTAGCATTTTGGCTGTGGCCTTGAGTAACGTCTGTTATTACTATGTTAAACTGTTTCTAGAACAATAATATGTCCTCTTATGCACTCTGCACTCCACAGGCACAGTGATTTTAAAAGCGCTTTGCCTATTAAAATTGAATATTTTGTGTTCTGTTAATTTCTACAGTATAACTGTGCGAATAAAGTGATGTCCTCATTGCTTGTCTCTGCCTTTTTTTCTGAGCAGGATTTCTTTAGAATTTATACATTAACATCAATCCACCTAATCCAGGATAAAGGTTGGAAATAAATCCAGTAAATGGTTGAAATATTGCCTGACACCTGGAAACGTAAGGCTAAGTGTTTTCTCCTTTTCTTCACCAACCCGTTTCACTGGTGGCAAAAGGATTAGGAATATTAATCCCTGGTGGGATGTATAATTTTCAAAACTCTGACAAAAATCCCCCCCCCCCCCATGCATTTTATAATATTTAGTTTGAAAAGCAGATTTTCACTCTCTGCAGCTCACATTAGGGATGGCAGGACTTTCATAGGTGAAGATTAAAAATTCAATGGGAGGTACACTTCACATTGACTATAGGGATTGAATATCAAGGCATTAAAACCAAAGGGTTTTATTCATTCAGTGTTATAAAGATTATTGCAATAAAAGGTAAATTGTTGCACTGAGAATTACTATGTTCTGAATCAGAGAACAAAAACGAACATTGAATGCCACTTTAATTTAATGCTTAAGTTTTTGATGATAAAAAATGAAATATTCATTCCAAATTCGGGAGAAATTCAGTAATTCCTTATTGTGACATAACAGACCCCCCAACAGTCATCTGGAGATTTCCATTTCATGTCTGCCAAAGGTAAAACCAAAAATATAACTCTCCCTCTACATGGTATCCAATTAGTTTTTCAAAAGTTTATCATTTCCATTACAAATGAGACAACTAATGCAATTCTGGCAGCTCTTGTTGTCACCTAACCAGCACGTGTAGAACCATCTAATTCACGGCAGAGTTTGTGTATGCTTTAACTCAGTTTTAAAAAAAAGTGCCTGCCATCTGTTAGTAAGAGATTCGGAAGAAAAGTTGTATAGAATTGAATGGGCTGATGTTATGGGAGCTTTGGTTTATCATCTACGTTGCACTATCATCTTTGTCATCTTCTGCGTGTCCTTCCCGGTATTGTTGGACTGTATATGCAATATGGTCCATTTACTGCAATAAGAAGTGAAGGGAACTCCCTTTTGGACATGATAAGTACTGCAGCACAATCAGGCTGGGACCAAATCAAATCTTTGACCTCTATTATTAAACCGCTGATCGCAATTTATAAAATTGTATTTAATAGCATTTTTTGTATCCTATAATTCTACTAAAAGAGAAAAGGCTATGAAATACAGTGATGTGAAGTGTTATTAGCAGGTTCCCAAAGCTTTGATTTGGTCCCAGCCTTTGTTAAGAATTGAACAGTTAATTTATTTATATAGCCAGATTATATCTCCTAGAGCAATTTATGTTAATTAGGGGCACTACAACAGTGCTCCTCCACAGACTTGAACAAGAAATCTACTAGTTACAAGTAAACCAACAAGACCATCTGCTATCTCGATGTGAACGCAATACCTGGAGCTGTATTGGGACTATTTGCGACTTGCTTTAAATGCTGTTTCGTGGGGACAGCAGGACTTTTACACTGTTGTGGTCATTTGATAACCACGTACTTTGCCTTGTTAATCAAAGCACAGGAATGGATGCAAAATAAATAAAGTTTTTTTTTTTTAATGATCGCATTGCAAATTAGAGTAAAAACAGATATAAATCGCCTAATGCTACATAAAAAATGTATTAAGATGCATGTTGAATGACTGCTTAAATATAACACCTGCTAAATCTGGTTGATCTCAGATCAATGGTCCCCAGCTGATATGTATATCATAAATAATGCAATATGTGTAAATTGTAAATTTAAAATAATGTTTTAAAAAGTTCTTCTGCAATGTAATAGGAAAAGATGGTCAAGCATGCCAACATTTTTACACATTAGTGTGGTTATTATTGTTATTATTATTTTATCTTTTAATTTTTAATTAAATTACACATTTTATATACAGTGTATAGCGTGCAGGACAGTACACTATAATTCAGACAATCACATGGCACACATAAGGGTCACTCAGATAATCATATGGTCTTGAATATCCTTATTGACCATGTATGTGCATGCTTGTTAGGGGGTACCACTGGCAGCCGTGCCCTTGTTTGCAAGCCATCGTCGGCTTGTTCTTCACCAATGACCTTAGCTTCAAAGAAGACTTCA
>JAOVYW010011042.1:11264-25308 GCA_025775045.1 Hiodon tergisus
GGGCAGTACGATTCCGATGCGCGGTATTGGGCAGTACGATTCCGATGCGCGGTATTGGGCAGTACGATTCCGATGCGAGGTATTGGGCAGTACGATTCCGATGCGCGGTATTGGGCAGTACGATTCCGATGCGCGGTATTGGGCAGTACGATTCCGATGCGCGGTACCCCTCACTGCGAGCTGGATTTCGCAGGCTCGAACCAAGCGCATGTCAATTACAGATCGCGACCGGGAGAGCGCAGGGTCGATGCACAGTTGGCAGAGCGCCACCTGCGTTTAAGTCAGTGAAATGACGACGGCTTCTCTCGGCACGTTTTCTGTCGGTTTACAGGGCACCGGCAGGTTGGCGGTGCAACTGAGAGGGACGTGCCTATCCTCCAACAGACACACACCGACCTGTATGGACTGTGTGGCCTGCAGAGGTTAACAGAGAAGGACAGCCTGAAGGAGACATACTCTCTGAACCTCCCCTTGGGGGACGGCTGTATTCACGGAGACGAGCTGAGATGCAGCCCAACTAAGACTGGGGAGAAAACCTTTTTAACCTAAATGAATAAATGGCATGTTCCTTTACCACATCTTATGATTGAAAACCGGCATGTTTATCTTTACACTGGAGACATTGGGAATTCCCACTGAACGAGGAAACAAAATGTACAATTCAGTACCATTAGAGAGCTTTGCTGTTCAATAAACTCCCCGTTTAAATTCGTTTTCACTGCACTGGCAGTTCATTTCTCTGTCATTTATGACTTCTAACATATTTATGTTAATTCAATTGTAAGAAATGCCTTCCCTAAAATCAATCTCTTCCAACTTCCCTGCACTACGTCACGTGGATATATAACCTGCTTCAGTGATAAGGACAGAAATTACTAGCGAAACTCATTTGGACTAAAAGAAAGTAGGTTTCATGCATTAACTCTCAATCTTATAATGATAACTATTATTTGTAAATACAAACAAACACGTCTAATATAAGGGCTTTCAAACTAAATGAATTGTTAATGTTACAACTCATTTTGTTCCGAATGTCTGTTCAGCATATTTGGGAATCAGCCCAAATCCATTGTAAATTTTATAAAGACCAAATAACCCAAAGAAATCAGTGCTGTAGTTTACCTTACCTTTACCTTGACACAGTATAGTATTTTTCTGCTGCACCAAAGAGATTAGTATGGACCTTCTCGGCCATATATTTTGCATGGCACTAACTGCATCATTTTTAAGAGAAAAAAAGTTTTTAGTATCCGCAAATATGTTGTGCACAGATAGATTTGGGTTCCGATCAATTCATTCAGTTTATTTTGCTCAATTTCACAGGAACGCACTACAGTACAAGACGATTGACATCACTTTCAGGTTGATTCCCACACCATGATTTAGAAACAGTGCCACCTGGTGTCGACGGGAATGAAAGACAGGACTCGTTTCTGGTTGTTCATTTCATCAGAGCAATGAGAAGTAATTGTGTACTCGTTGGTTATAAGCCCTCTGAAATAGAAATTAAATTGGTGAAAGAGGAGACAAAGACAGTGGTAGGAGAACTTAATGTGCACATCACATATCGTAAAGTGAACACAAAGAAAAGGGAACTGGAAAAAAAAAGTCTCCCCTGTTTGCGTTGACTGGGGAGAACTACAGCTCATTCTAGGGTAATGCCATCTAAATACATAAAGTCCTCAAGAAGGCAAATTCACACGGGTCACCGTAGTATAATATTGTGCAGTTTACCTAAGCTTCACACGGATCACAGGCCTGTGTAGGTTAACCACAGCAGGGTTCTACACCACGCGTTTTGTACCATAAGGTTTTTAAGAGAACGATATTCACGTACAATGAATCTTTGCAACACTCTTAACTGTGGTTTTTTAGCTGGTAAACACACATGGTCGCTGGGTGTGTGATGTTTGACACCTGCTCATCTTATTTAATCATAATCAACCCGAACGTTCTGCAGGACTCTCAGTCACAAGCGTGCTCAGAAAGAGAAACAGACTTACTTGCACGGGACTTTGCACTGAAGGGGTTACCGGGTTACCGTGAGGATCAGAAATGTACCCTGAACAGCTAGTCTGACCGAAGAACGGTTTTGTAACTCAGCACTCGGTAGTCTTCTGTCCGGCGTACCTCAGGCAACGGCTTCGACGCAGCGCAGACAATCACTCTCAGATAATGAGATAAAGTGAAGTGTCACTTCCCTTAGGCAGAGGACGAGTTTGAAAGAAGCGTTTCCCTTACAGAATACGCATCACAATAGCCCCTAACGCAGCAAAGCAAGGAAGTAACAGAAGACAAGTTTCTCCATCTGACTCCCATCTTCTGTAGGAAGCCTTGTCGCGTGATATCAGTACAGCATGCAGAAGATAGAAACTGGTCATGATAAGGACATTCAGGATCACACACTGATAACATTTTATAATTTAGAGAATGTATGCAAATGAAAATTGTGGATTTAAAAAAATAGTTTACAATGAGAGACTGCTGCACATTGACCCCCCCAGAGACTACTTTGTAAGGTGACATTCATTAGTGACATTTCAATGTGACCGCCACATCTTATGTTGGCAGGTGAAAGGTACCCCTACGGGATGTCCCACACAAAATGCACAAAACAATTAGGGCCCGGAAACACACACAGGGCTACTGACGGAAAGATGTCGGGGCTCTGCAGTAGCCCTTTGGGGTCCTTATAAGGACACTGACTCACAGACAGGCGCCAAATCCTGCAGCTGTTCACACTGTGCCAGGAGGCATTTAAAATAGACAGACAAATACGTGAGGTCTAAACTGTACAACAAAGGGGGCCTCTACCGCTGCCAGCGATCAACCCCAGTCAGGCAGACCAAACATTAGATGATGTAATCCTCTTAAAACTTATCTAGATAACCTTGCATTCAAGGAGTAGCTGACCTTAATAGTTTTGAATTTTCCTGAAATCAGATACAAGGCGGCATATTTTGTCAGCGCTTTAGAGATTACATTTAACATAAAAATAAAATAAAAACGTTGATTGTAATAGAAGCCATTTAAAATAATTATACAACGAATTGTTCATCATAATGATCCGCTATATGAATTAGTTTTAAATACACCCTTAATATGTCTATTTTACGGTTAAAAACTTCCCTTTCGAAAATGTTCGTTGTGTTCAAACAATGGGTCCCAGAGAGGTTCTTTCAACAGCGCTCGAAGCATTTAAATGAGAGAGAATTTTAAAATCACAAACGACTTGATTATGTAAAATCGTACAAATGCGAGGACGAAATGTAAGTAAAAACCAACACATCATAATACAAATGTTTCCGTAACAGCACCATGGACAGTGATTCCGTTCGTAACTTTTCCCCCGCAACTGCCGATGTTGATGTAGCCTAGTAGCAGCAAGTTACCTTCTTTAGATTTTTTCTTTCGAACCAGCGTGCCTCCCAATTTTCCAAGAAACGATTCGTCCTTTTTCATCTTGCCGGACTGCAAAGTAGATGATCTAATCGGTGGTGTAGCCATCTTCGGGCAGATTTTACCTTCTTCGGCCACTTCAATATGTGGAAAATAATTGCTGTCCCGTATAATTTAAGGCAGAAGCCTGTGGGAAACGCTGCGCACTGAGAAGGAATGGGAATAAAAACAAAAGCGGCAACAAGCAATACGCTTGTGGGGGGGACTCCTGCGGTCTGTTTTAAGACTGTGGGACGGTGCGGTTTGATTTAATAGGCGGAGAATGAATTCTCTCCCCCACAGCGCCCGTCAATGGCCGGATGTCTGTAGGATAAAAGACGAGTGTCCTGAACAAAAAGGTGCGCTTGGAAAAAAGCTGCCTTACTATTGGTTTGCCGCTTCGTAAAAGTCGGCATCGTGAACTGTAAATATCAAATCCTAACTAAGCAGTACACACCAAATCACGGACTGTGAATTTAATTACATAAAACAAAAACATTTTAGTTACCTCATTTCAAATATGAGGAACAAGTATACAATGACGATTGACGTCATTATAATGTCATTTTCCTTATTTTCTCTCTTGAGAAACACAATACTCTGAAGCAGGCCAGTCGTTAGGAATTGTGGACAGGGGGACAACATTTTCCAAATTGGGCCCCCCAATCGACACCCACTACAGCACCACCACCACCACCCAACCACCCTTAGCTCTAACACCAACACAGGCAATTTCAAAAAGGCTCTTGGCCATCACCCTTGTAGTGACACAGATGGAGTCTCTAACAACCATTACCAAATTCAGTGCTATAGACCCATCCAGGTTCATGCTCTGTTCTGCATTTATATACTCAATATGATTATAAAGAACAAACGGTCAGTTTTATTTAAAAAAAAAATGTTTCTTCAAATTAGACTGTGCCAGTTATAGTCCTCCTTTTACCTTAAAACAAAACAAAGAGACAAAGGGAAATGCCCTTGATTGAGTGTGGAGTGAAATTGGGTATTGCTCGAGGTCAGTGCATTTTGTAAGTAGGCCTTCTGTGACATTACCCACTGCAGGGGTCGGGGTCAATCCTCCTCAATCTAAATTCACAATTTTAAAGAATTTATAGATGAAAAGCCAAGTCGATATTCATGGTCAACGATGAATAAGTGTGGTTGACCAGCATACTTGCCAACCTCCAGACATCACAGCCTAAATCTGGAGACCAAACCTAATGTGTGTCATTTCAGAGACTGTTTACCTGCATTCTAGTGAATTTACGGAGTAATTTTGTTGTTGGAATGTAGGTTGGAGTGTAGGTTTTCCTTCACCATCGAAGGGGACACGTTAAGGTCTGGGGGTCTACTTTCTTTAACAATTTCTGCCTTTTCTGCATCAATTTATGGTGGAAATTTTTATTAATATAATGGGAAACACAAAATTCAGGTGGCAGGTGACAATTCAAAATATAACAGAACATAATGCAGTAAGGCTCTCAGGCATTCTGTATTGCTTTCAGATGTGTATTCTCCTGTAGATCAACTTTTCTCATTTAAATACCATCCCTGCTGAGTAAGCACACATGCAGGCCTGGTTTAGTCTTGCCTCCTCTTTCCTGTCTTTGTTTGGGGAAGTAGCCAAACCTCTTTAAATGTGCACGTGGCGCCTATTCACCTCGATGATAAATTATTTCATTTTAATTCAGTTATAAACTCCTGGACTTTAATAGCTCCTGTGTTTCACCAAGTTTTCTGCTCATGCTCAACTTTCCTCACATTGAAAAATCTATCCCACATATCTGTGTTCCTCTGAAAAAAGACGTAATTTACGAGAACAACGTCATCATTTAACGAGAATTAATAATATATATTTTTAATAGTCTACCTGCCCTATACTCTGCTGTGCATTACGTTATTTCTCTGCTGATGGGGTAGTATCCCCTTCACACCATTTGACAGACACAGAACCGTTTGGGTCTGTATGGATGAGACAGGACGTTGGAAACCGGAACGAACACGTGATCAGGCATAAATCTCACCACATATCCACAAAAATGTGCACCTCCGATAAAGCATAACTCAAAGTCCCAAACAGAACAGGTCTCAGTTTTTAGCTGTTTATATTGCAAAACTCCACCGGTTACGTTACCACTCTGTCACAAACTGTCTGCGACTCACAGCGCGAGAGCGTGTCCACTTGACTACTGTCACGGCGTACGGAGTTGATTCGCGCCGAGGCGCCGTTATCATTTTTACATTTGTTCCCATTTACAATTGATGTGTGGCGTGACAGAGTGTGAAAAGTGTCAATTGTGAGTCTCACGCTCAATGCCTGAGAGTTGGCAGCTCTGGTGCTAACGTTACTTAAAGGTTAAGCTAGCTAAAGCTTTTTTTGCTAGTCTGCCTAGCTCCTCACCTTCATCTGTCATACACGCCTGGTGCTTCTTCACACTTTTTTGGCCAGAAACGTTTGGCCATTGCCTCTCTGCCCCTTTCATTTTCTTTTTCTCTCAGTGTTTTGGCTTTTCTTTTTTGAGCCCATGACTTCTGAGGCATTTTTTACGTACAACTCAGCCTGCAGTGTTCGATTAAAGCGACTCGCTTTACAGTGGCGGGTCCTGCACATCTGAATGGCCAAGTGTTTCGACCGTACAATTTTTTCACAATAACAGGGAGGGGGGATTATCAGATAAGTTGAAATCTGTTTTAACGATATCAATAAATGTATTTATCATGTAAATACATATACATTGTATTGTCAGTGATATAATTCAGTAAGTAAATGGTTTTAATTTATTTATCATTAAGTCATTTAAGTCACCTTTGCATGGGCCGCCCCTGGGGCTTGGGCGGGGTCATCTGTACCATTCGACCCCCCCCCCCCCCCCCCCCCCGAGGGCGGGCCTGTTCTGAAGATGACTTACCCTCCAAAGCAGCCAGGTTTCCATGAGAAACATTGTTATTTCTGCCTTAACCTAATTTGGCAACACATCTCGTTTACCCCCCCAACAAGTCCATCCTTCATCACAGTGAAGGCGTTCACAACAGCCAACATACCAGAATGACAAGCCACATAATGCAATAAGGGTTTTTATTTTTATCTACCAAAGTATAAAATGTATTATTATTGAAAGCATTTCCCAGCACCCAAATCTATAAGAAAAAGCAGGAAAATTTGAAAATTACAGATTGACAGCCTACCCTGGTCCTTGGGAAACCAAGTGTGTGGGTATACAGACATTTGACTGTGACAAAAAAGGCCAAACTATCTAAGGCTAAATATCTGAGCAGGAAACGTAGAAGCACAGCTGAGACAAAAACAAGGGTGATTGTTGTCCACTGAAAATGGGAGGGTTTTCTCAGGCAGCGCAAACTTCCTGTGTATTCACAGACGCTGTCAGGGTCCCAGGTGGGTCATTGCTCCTCCTGCTGGTTAAGGAGAGAAATGCGCGACATTATCTCATTGCCTCAGAGCGCCGGGTCTGGTCCTGAGACTCGGACATTCCTCACCTGTCGCCTGCAGCAGTGACCACCGTGTCAGCAGCCTGCGCCTCTCCCTCTCCACCACCTCCACGTTCTCCGGCAGAGGGGCTCCCAGGGGCCCTAGCGGGGGCCCAGGGCTCCCAAGCAAAGAGGCGGCCGTGGCCGCCACGGCGCCCTCCTCGCGGCCCATCTCCGAGCCATCGTCCCACAGGAGAGCCACGGTCCGTCCCTGGGCCAACCCCTGCAGCAAGCTGGTCATCTGTGCCCAGGCGGTAAGTCCGATGCCACTACCCTGGCCCAGGGCGGCCAGGATCAGACCAGGGTCGAACCCATACGCCAGGGGTAGGAGAAGGCCCACCACAGCATGCAGAAACCCTGCCGTGTCACTGGAGCCCTGCTGGAGGAAATTCATGCCGTGTGACACACTGCACAGGACGGACAGAGGAACCAGCTTTTCTAAAGGCAGGCATTCACTGCCTTAAACTTGGAAAGCGCATATACACTTCTCAGTTAACAGTCTTACAAGTGCCCTTAATGGAATTTAGAGACCATTTGAATTACTTGATGTTGACCTGACAACAGGAACAGGTTGTATTTCACAGCAGAAGAGATATTGATGCAGGTCTACATACCTTAATACACACAGGAACATGGTAATCAGACATCCTGACATCTGGTTCTTCACTGCAGAACTGTACCAACATGACCTTACTGAAACGCACCGGAGGAATTGGTATGTGAAAATCGTTTTTTTCAACGCAATGCTTTTCAGCTAGCTTTTTAAATGTGCTTTCGCCAAATAGTGTCTACACAACATCAAACCCATCAAACCCCAAACGTAAACCGGCCTCACCCGTCCTCCTGGAGCTCCACAGGCACCTCGCCGTCCCCCAGGACCACCAGCAGCACTCTGTGGCAGGACACGCAAGGTCACGTTCACAGGAAAATGTCAGCCCCGCGCAATTCCCTTTTATCTCATCCGTTACCAGGGCAGCGCTACAGACAGACGGCCGTCGCCATAGGGATCTGGAGTCCCGTCCCCGTGGCGAAAAAGCGCATCAGCTGTGCAGCCCCACTACATTTTCAGAGTTACCATGCCCATGCAAATTACCTGTCGTTGACAGTGGACAGGAAATGGTGCACGGCAAAGCCCAGAGCCGCGGAGAGGTCAGGCACCACGGCCAGTCCGTTACGTACCTGTGGGTGTGTCAAAACCGCGTCATACTGTGCCAACAGGACAGTGCACATGTCACTAACACATGGGCAAACTCAATACAGGACCAAACCCAAGTAATCAACTTTTTACTATTAGCTGAAATTAAGATTTCATTTTCTCATCATGGTAGAATCAGACCAATCACAGACAGGCTTTAAGGCGCACCTCTTTCTTCCCAATTTTATCCAATAGAGAATGGATTTTTCTCAGGGACTGCAGAGTCTTCTCGTCCGTCAATTCTTTCAGATTAGGATTCCTTTTTTAGAAGTAATAACAGGAACATACCATTTAAAATCAGCACACTGTCTCAGATGTGCCTTATAAAACGCAGAACAGAATCCTATAAGGTCACTCAGTGACAGACCCCAGTCCCTCTGCGGGCGTCAGTGGTGTCTCGGTGACACGCAGGCAGCTCTCCAGGACAGAGTGCTCCAGGTCATCGCGCAGAGCCACGGCCGTCCGGACCGGGGGAGCTGGCCTGGGTGGGGGCTCCGGCCAAACCACCTGGTCCTCTTCTCCCGGGGCGACCCCCTCCCCCCCGTCCAGCTGAGGGCGCTTGGTGCTGAGCTCGGACACCGGCTCTGTGACTACAGGGAACAGGGTAACCCATGAGAAGTGTTAGCACAATGCCGTCTGCTGATTTATTAACCTGGTCCTTGAACTACCAAGCCAGGCAGCAGCACAGTCAATCAAGAGCAGAGCATTATTAAAATCCCTAGAGGCTTCTAAAAGGAAATCCAATTAAAATGGAGTTCATTATGAAAACAAACATGATGCAGTTCATTAAAGCTTCTTACCCGCGTGTTTGAGACAGGCCCAGTACTGCTGATGTACAGCTCTGACACACTGGATAGACTCCAGGGCACTGAGAGGGGAAGAGGACGGGACAGGGACCCACAGCCAGCTTCAGTGACAGATTCTACAATTACTCAAACAACTCATCAATCAATTTCAACTCTCCTCCGTTTTATTTATTTCATTCTACAGCTGTACGTTTTTTTTTAAACAAAAGCACAACATTTCATTTTTATTTCAAGATGAAGGTCAAGTGATGTGAGTCGCCCCTGGATCAACATTACTGTCAGCATAATCCACAATTACCAATTTAACCCGGTTATTAAAGATTACTTTGAATTGTTGCTTGGTTTTCAAAAGTAAGGAAAAAAAATCTGTGAATCAGATGTCATTTTGTCGATGCATGTTTGTTGCATGTTTTGCCGTCACCGACCTCTCACATGGGCCCCTCAGCCCTGACAGCCGGGAGGCGGGGTCTCCCAGCAGGGTATGAACTGTCTGGCATACCGACTGGCCGAGAGAAGTCAGGTTGTATCCACCCTTAAGGAAACAATTTGGGTTTCGGAAATGATTGGGGAGGGCATAACACAAGCCCGACCATCACTAAAGGTGTTCCCTTCTCTGTTTAACATTTCACTGGACGGAAACGAGGAGGGAAAGCTCACTTCCAAGACCGCACAGAGTCTTCCTCCAGCCAGGGGCATCAACAGATGAGTGAGGTGGCCAAAGATCTCCGGGGTAGCACACATGTGACCCTTGGGGCGAGTGGACAGTTTTGGAGTGCGTTAGACAGTGATCCGGGCAGACCATAAGGCTACCTTGTGGATGCTGGCAAATGCACAATAGCTTGCTTGCTCCGCCCCCCCGGCTAATTTATGCGCCAATCCTACCTCTGGGTCTCCGATGGCAGAGTCAAACCCCGCAGACACAAGGACCAGCTCAGGGTTGAACTGAAAGGAGAGATCAAACGCAAGCGGAAATCTTAAAGGACGCCAGCGTTGGAACGTGGACCAGTCCGAGCTCCTTAGGCGGGGGCAGTGGAGGCAAATCGGCTTCAGCACACGGGACGAGGAGATTACCAACACAAAGTGATTCGAGCAAACCCACCTCATAGGCCACAGGGAGCAGCACATGGAAGAAGACGGAGAGGTAGTCGCTGTTGTCCATTCCCACCTGCAACAAGGTAGAGAGTTCAACCTATGGCCGCATCACTACGCCATATCACTACGCTGTCGTGATTAATGCCAGCCATCATATGAACCTCCGCAGACAAAAGAAAGGGGGTCGTGCCTTGTTCCAGGGAAGGTTGATGTTGAAGCCGGCTCCTTTCCCCTTGCCCACACGGTCAAAATCTGACTCTCTAAGATTGGGCCAGTAGCTCTGATGCTCATAGCGGTGCCAAGAGAAGTAAAGGACTCTGAAAATCGGGCATAGGGGTCACAGGTCACATACAGCAGTTTAAACAGGAGTTCCAGAAGACAGAATAAAGACACTCACTCGCGGTCTTCCTCAAAACAGTACTGCAGCCCTTGTCCATGATGCACATCCCAGTCCACTATAAGCACCCTGGGAAATGAGGAGATCCTTTATAGGAGGTTCGCTTAAAAAAACACCACCTGGGCGACAGCCAGAATTGAGCACTGGGATTTTCGGTGGGGGAGAAGGATCTCAAACACCTGCTGACGTTGAAGCGTTTCTTGGCGTAGAGAGCCGCGATGGCCACGTTGTTGAACACGCAGAAGCCGTTGGCAGCACTTCGCTGGCTGTGGTGTCCTGGGGGCCTGGGGGAAACCGAGAGAGAAGGGAAAGTCTCATTCATTTTTGCAAACGCTCTTGTCCGAGGCAACTAACAGGAAGTGGATTTAATCAAGGTGGAACCACAAGTAAACTGACAGGTTCCAGAGGAACAGAGCAAGAGTCTACAATACAGGAACACTGAAGCACGCAACAAAGAAAACAGATATGTGTGATTGTTCTTGCACAATGCGGCAGAGAGGACCTCCTCTTAAGGAGCCAGACCTCCAGCAGGGAAAATGTTACAAGCTTGTTAACAAACATGTTAACAGGAGGCATCTTGGTGGCTCTCCTTGGCTGTTAATTGCGTACATTTGCATAGATGACGGCCACTTGTCACATAATGCAAGTGGGCGTTGGCCAGTGAAAAAGGAGGCGTCACTGAATAATTTGGCCTGCAGTTTGTGAGGAGGCTGGTATAAATATCGCACTAAAGAATGTTTTGTTCATCAGTGCTTTCATTAAAACACTTTTAAACGAGTAATCTCCTCCCCCCCCCCAATCATATGTTGCATATTATTGTAAATCAATTCACCTCAATGTTCACAAGAAAGCCGACATGTTCTTGTTCAGCCATCTACAGGGAGGAATGCTTCGTTACACACTGAGAGTGGTTAACGCTACGGCGCAGGACTCACCTAACCAGAGCCATGCCATTTTGCACCTGCCCAGTCATCACGGCGTCCACCAGCTGCAGGGTGGCCCCGATCGCTAGTTTGGCGCAGTGGTAGATGTTCTGCGGTAAAACAGCAGGCACAGGATAGGTCTCGCACCGCACCCAAGCCGGATTTGACCACTCTACCGGCACTCTGGCTTCTCCCCGGGCCTTACCGGATGGAAGTAGACGTCGCCGTACTGCTGAGTGAAAGTCATCAGCTCCTCCAGGCTCATGTGAGGGGTCTTCTTCACAGCTTCCAGGTACTCTTCACTGCAAGATGGGTAGCAGTGGATAAGCAGACCAAAGGGTTACCTAAGGGCGCCGACTGGCCCAACACACTGTGTGCGACTGTGAGCCACACAGGAGGCGTCTTGGTGGGTCTCCTCGGCTGTTTACGGGTTGAATTTGCATTGAGAAGGTGGCCGCTCGTCACAATGCACGCGGGTAATCTGGTGCACACTCACTTGTCTGTCGCTGTCAAATTTAAAGTGTGCATTAACCAGACCTGTGTGCCAGCAGGATCTCCTCCTCAGTGGCCTGACGGACCGGAAGGGGGACACAACGCTCAGACAGGCCTGCATCCTGCAGCGCTGCGTAACTCACAGTAAGACGCTCCGGGACCTCGATCTTACACGCAGGACTGTGGAACACAAAGCAAAGCAGAAACGTGTCTATCGCAGAAACCAAACCTCTTCGAATACTTGCCCGTAAAACTGGGAACGCTAGGTGCGGAAAACTACTTACAAAACCCAGAGAAGTTTGTAGCGGGTCATTTCCTCATCATAGATCAAGGCAGTTCCTGACGCCATCACTTACAATAAATTTGACACGGAAACAAGAACAGGCTTCATACGTTTTGATCCCTCTAGATCAAACAGCAATACATTTCAGATGTATAATCAGCCTGCTACTTACTGTTGTAAATATAACTGTATAACAAGATATAGGTTTATGCCATGATTCATTCCCATCGTAAATGTAATGGCTAAGCGATTGGTTGAAGGTGTAGGAGTTATCCAGGGAATACTAGCCATTTATTATATTAGCAAGATTAAAACCTGACAATCTCGAATATACATAAATAGGTATATCTATTATGTATATCATTATAATTACCAATTATAATTACCAAAAAATGTATATACCTGGTGCCGTTGTGGTACTAAAATAAGTTATTATATATGCATTTATGTTAAAATTATTTATTGTCTCCAAGAATTATAGTTCCCCATACAACGCTCTTCTCAGGGCGCAGACATTTTACATAGTCGTGTGATCAAAACGTGTCTACTGATTGGCTGTTTTGGGGGGACCAATTTAGCGAATCAGAATTGTATTTTTTTTTTTAACGCGTACACGTATAAAGTGCAGTAATGTGCTATGATATATTATTATCAAAGGGCTTATAATGTAGAACAAATGATGGAATAATTTGCATCTTTAATGTTGTTATTAAATCTTTGTTCCCTTCCACATTTCCACGTCTCTTGGCTTCCTTGTTATTGCAGTTTGAGCGTTGTTATGACAACCTTTGCACATGTCTGTTTCTTTGAGCACCGTTGAAGAGCGGTCCATTGTCAAATAGTGAAAATATTTTTGACAGTAATGGAGCCCTTGCCTGCGTCATATTATGGAAAAATTGACAAGAAGAACCCTGTCATTACATCTTTTGAGAGTGAAACGAAAGAGTTCATGGTGTATATGAAGCGGGTGACTAATTCGCCAAACTTCGATCATCAAACTTATGGAAGAGGGTAAAGTCAAGGGTGTTATTTTAAAATATCTGTAAATTATGTAGCTGGCAGTATACTTTTAGATTTGACAATTTTTTTTATTCGATAGATGCATTTTATTAAATATTTAATCATCTTAATCTGTTTAACAGTTCGAAGAAGTTGTTTGAAATTTGGAACAAGTACAAACCCCGACTCCCCGATTATTACTATGAGGAGCACGTGTTGCAAATCGCAGATTTTCTCTCTGGCATTAAGGTGGGTATGTGGTATTTAGTTAATGGTGTGTTCATTCTCTGTTTCTGCCATAGCAAACCATCAAACACCTAAGCCTACATACACAAAGACAGATCGACAGATATGCCACACGCTCTGCAGTACTCGATTTCAGAAATATCTGGTAAAAAAGCAGTCTTGGTGGCATTCCTCTCCCCAGCTGTACAAACTGGCTCTCTGGCAGGGCTATGACCGATTCCTGAGCCAGCACAGCCCCATAAGCATGGAGGACTACAAGGGTGCCGACCACTTCAAGAACACCTTCTTTCCTGAGGGCTTTGAGACTGACCGTGCGAAGCTCGTGGTGAGAAGCACACACCTGTTTAAAGGCATTTGCACCTACAGAGTGGGCGTCAGGATGTGCCCGATCATTTTGCCTGTCATTTTGGTCTTTTAGAGCTTCTTTTCCTGTGTGTTTGTGACGGGTTCTGTGCCAGTCTGCGTGTGTGTGATGGGTTCTGTGCCAGTCTGCGTGTGTGTGATGGGTTCTGTGCCAGTCTGTGTGTGTGGGATGGGTTCTGTGCCAGTCTGCGTGTGTGGGATGGGTTCTGTGTTAGTTTGCGTGTGTGTGATGGGTTCTGTGTTAGTTTGCGTGTGTGTGATGGGTTCTGTGCCAGTCTGTGTGTGTGGGATGGGTTCTGTGCCAGTCTGCGTGTGTGGGATGGG
>JAOVYW010011042.1:25408-39115 GCA_025775045.1 Hiodon tergisus
TTCTGTGCCAGTCTGCGTGTGTGGTATGGGTTCTGTGTTAGTTTGCGTGTGTGGGATGGGTTCTGTGTTAGTTTGCGTGTGTGTGATGGGTTCTGTGCCAGTCTGCATGTGTGCGATGGGTTCTGTGCCAGTCTGCATGTGTGTGATGGGTTCTGTGCCAGTCTGCGTGTGTGGGATGGGTTCTGTGTTAGTCTGCATGTGTGTGATGGGTTCTGTGCCAGTCTGCATGTGTGTGATGGGTTCTGTGCCTGTCGTTGTTTGTGGGATGGGTTCTGTGACAGTCTGCATATGTTTGAGGGGTTCTCTGCCTGTTGTTGTTTGTGGGATGGGTTCTGTGCCTGTCTGCGTGTGTGTGATGGGTTCTGTGCCAGTCTGCGTGTGTGGGATGGGTTCTGTGTTAGTCTGCATGTGTGTGATGGGTTCTGTGCCAGTCTGCATGTGTGTGATGGGTTCTGTGCCTGTCGTTGTTTGTGGGATGGGTTCTGTGACAGTCTGCATATGTTTGAGGGGTTCTCTGCCTGTTGTTGTTTGTGGGATGGGTTCTGTGCCTGTCTGCGTGTGTGTGACGGGTTCTCTGCCTGTCGTTGTTTGTGGGATGGGTTCTGTGCCTGTCTGCGTGTGTGTGACGGGTTCTGTGCCTGTCAGTTCCGGGCTCTGCAGGGCCGCTGCCTGTGCACCTTCCAACTGGAGAGAGAGCGGGAGGACCAGTCCAGTCAGGAGGGGGTCCAGAGGTTGCTGCACGTCCTGGGATTCGTGCGGATCATGATGCAGGCCGTGCTGCCTCACGAGAGTCTCTGCTGGCTACTCTACAATGGTATTTTACTGCAGTCATTAAGAATGGACTCAGCTTACATTCACAGAAAGTTCTATAAGGCTGGAGTTTATATGGCTGGAAGAAAATAATCTTTATCTTTTCTGTATAGGCTCATTGTTCATATACAATATCTGCAGATACCTGATGACCATGAATTGCTCAGCCCAGGTAAAAATAAATAAAAATCCACTGACTGGATTAAGCCACTTGGTCTTACTGCTGTGTTTTGTCTCCTGGCTTCTCTTTCAACGTTATATCACACATCCGGCTTAAACCTGATATGGATGTGCGCCTGTCCTTACTGCTGCCCGTCCCCAGGTACTGGAGCACCTCCTGTGGGCCTCTGTGTGCCTGGAGACCTGCGTCCCCCTGGTGAACGTGAGGTTCCTGTCCTGGAGGGCCACGCTGTACTGCGCGGTGTGCCAGTGCTACTACGATTGCCAGGCGGGCATGCAGGCGGAGGTGAAGCAGGGGGGTCGACCTGCGGGGGGGTGGGGGTCACACTTGAGGGGGGCAAGCGGGCAAGCGGACAGTCAGAAATAAAGCTGCCATCTGACATTGGTTATGCGGCTTCATGGTCTTACCATTTAAATTCTGCCCTTAAATGCATTACAGCGTGGTGGTGATGCGGCAGACGTGCCTTTTCGACACTCCTCGTAGCTCCCCTTGCCACCACTCGTGTCGCTGCCTCTATTCTGCAGGTATTTGCCCGGCGAGCCCTGGGTAAAGTGAATGAACTGGCCAAACTGCAGGACGCGAGTTGTCCGTCAGCATCCACTGAAACACGGAGAGCCTTCAAGGAGGCTGGAGTCAAGGTGAGGTGTCTGCATGCGGTATCTGTCAAAAATGAAAAACAACTTCAAACGACTTCCTGGTGGTAATCGAGGAGTGTGCCTGCGGGCTTTTAATGTCCACAAATGTTTCGTCCCTGTTTTATGATGTTGTATAGTTGGCTGCCATGCTGTTTAAAAGGTCAGTTTACGAACCCCGGAGGAAACCCAAGGGGATCTTAAGGCCCAAGCAGCAAAGCGTACTGAAGGAGGTGCAGAATGTGAGTCTCTTCTGCTGAGGTTCTGAGGTTCATTCTGTACGTGTCAGTGACCATAGACTGTGGTTATATTGTGTTTATACACCACTCCCCACTCAGTCTTTTCTCCGCTCAACCCTTGCTGACTCTCGCCCTGCCCTGAAGGTGCCGTGGCCCCGCACGCCCACCGAGCGTGTGCTGATGGAGCTGTTCGAGGGCCACGCCGCCCAGTTCCTGGCCCTGATCGAGGCGCTGTGGGACGTCTCTCGTCGGCCCCTCCAGACGGGCACACCCGAGGAGCCAGAGATGCTGGAGGTGGTCCTGGAGCTGCTATCTGCCGGGCTCAGCATCTTGGCTGGTACAGATAAAGGCATCGTTTCCGTCCCGCGTTGAGTGGCGCGGAGGCCGCTGGCGGCGGATCCAAAAACGACACTGCTGAGTGGTATGTTCGGATCACTGTGTTACATCACACGTCAACGCGTTTTAATTGTGTTTGTGTGTGCCCAGGAATCGGAGGCTCTGAACGCGCCAAGCCTGACCGTAACCTCCCTATGGCTCTGAGTGGGATCCACTTCACCTCCGGTCTCTTCGAGTTGGCTATGGCTGGTGAGAGCGGCTCTCAGGCTTTAAATGCACACAGCATTTAAAAAGCCATTAGAGACATTGGACCTACCCTGAAGGTCTTTGGCTCCTAGCTGACACCCCTGAGCACGCGGGTGCTTACTGAGTGCTGCGTTTTTGTTGAGCGGGTGTGCCTCTGTCACGCAGGGGAGAACAAGGTTTCGGTGGAGGCCGCGGTGAAACTTGTCAAACTGCTCTTTCGCTACGAACAGTGGGACGCGTTCTGCACCCTCTCCGGCCTCCTCCTGGCGGTGCTTCAGGTAAGTGGCCAGGCAGGACAGGGCGGGGGGTGGCGGGGGGCGGAACGACGTTCGGTTGGCTCACGGCCTGCGGTCGCTCCGACCCCCGTGGGCTTTCTGTTTCTGGCAGGACCTGGAAGAGCGCTTGCACAAGAAGGCGGAGCTGGAGCTGACCCTGCTGAGGGCCGTGGAGCCCCTGCTGTCCGGGAAGAGGAGCCAGCACCCGAACAGAGATGGCTGTTCGGACGGGGCGGCGGGTCAGTGTGCGCGTGGCCTCCAGTCTGACCGCTCTCGGGACCTTGGGGCGGGCGAGTGGAAGTGTCGAACGCTGGAGTTTTCCGTGATCTGTGAATCGCCGTTTGTTTTTAAACACGATGCGCGCGTTTTCTTCGCAGAGAGAGACAAGCCGTCAGGAGTGACGTCGATGTCTGACGACCTGATGGCCTTGGTGAACACCCTGCACAAATGCGTCTGTGGATCTGCGCAGGTCAGTGCCCCAACTTAGCATAATCTTAATAAGAACTTCAATCATCAGCCCACTGACGTCAGTTCTGTTGTGCATGTGTTTGTGTGTGTGTGTGTGTGTGTGTCTATGGACAGGATATCCAGCCCGACAGAGACCTGGTGATGGACACCGCGCTGTTCTTGTGGGCTAAATGCAAGGCAGTGTTCCAGAGAGCGCAGACGGCACACTCCGATCACATGCGGTACCGTGGCAAACTGGAGAACCACAGCAAGGTGTGGATCTGGGACAGAGCCTTGTTTCCCCAGCCGTGTGTGTGTGTGTGTGTCTGTTGTGTAACCGCCGCTTCTCAGAGTGAGGCAGCCGAATGATGGACCGGTGAGAGCTTCCCGCATGTTTGGCAGTGTTGAGCTCTGTGTCTCCGTGCGTTCCCCCAGTGGGTGCAGGCTTTGTACCTGCTCAGCGAGGTGTCCCACTCCTGCGACCTGGCCCTCTCGGACCCGCTGCCGGTGGCCGAAATGAGCGTGCGACTCATGGCCATACTGGAGAGCAACGCAGACTCCTCACTCCGGTCTGGGGGTAAGACGGGAACTTTGCCGCTGAGGAGACACCAGGGCCTTTTTGGGGGAGACCCATGCCTCGCTTTTGTCTCATCACCTGCTACCCCCCCCCCACCCCCCCCCCCCCGCTGCTAAGTTGCACCCATGGAGTTAGCGATGGCTGTAAATGTGTCTCCTGATCCCCCAGATACATCAGAGGACAGTAGCCAGGGGCCATCTCCTGCAGACCATTGGCCTGACACGCCCACCTTCTCCAAAGTAAGGCATTGGGAGGGTTACAGTGCACTCATGGTGCAAGCTGTATCAGTGGTGTGTCTGAGCGTCTGCGGTGTGCACAGCCTGCTGGTCTGTGGTTGTGCTGCATGCATGTGGGAGTGATGGGGAGTGTGTGCGTAATGGTTCTCAGCTAGCCATGTGAGTGTGTGCGTAAGTCATCAGTCACGTGTTGTAGGAACAGAGAAGGCGTCAGCATTTACTGCGAGTTGATGGATGTGCGTGTGTGCCTTTTCTTCGCTTGTTTCTAAACCCAATGAACCAACATGTCATAAATGAACCTGTATAGTCGTAGTTTAGTTCCTGATACATTCTCTGTGATTGGTCTTCGCTTGCTATCTAAGCAGGCTCTGTTCTTGTACTCAAGGTCTGCAGTGGTTCACAGGGATGTTTTGGGAATGACCCTCTGTCTTATTATTAGACACTGCCAGGCATTGTCTGAGAGACGGGACCCAGGATTTGATGATCGCGGTTCTTCTCCTCTTGTACAAGATGTATAAAATACCTTTATTTTTCTAAAAACTGTCTCATCTGAAAAGCCCTTTTTGCCTCTCGAAATAAATCTGGATCATAATGTTTAATCTAACAGTGTCATTGAATGTGTCTGTGTCTGTGTGCGTGTGTCTGTGTGCGTGTGCGCGTGTCTGTGTCTGTGTGTGTGTCTGTGTGTCTGTGTGTGCGTGTGTCTGTGTGCGTGTGTCTGTGTGCGTGTGTCTGTGTGCGTGTGTCTGTGTGCGTGTGCGCGTGTCTGTGTGCGTGTATCTGTGTGTGTATGTGCGTGTATCTGTGTGCGTGTGCGCGTGTCTGTGTCTGTGCGTGTGTCTGTGTGTGTGTGCGTGTGTCTGTGTGTGTGTGCGTGTGTCTGTGTGTGTGTGCGTGTGTCTGTGTGCGTGTGCGTGTGTCTGTGTGTGTGTGTGCGTGTGTCTGTGTGTCTGTGTGCGCGTGTCTGTGTGTGTGTGTGCGTGTGTCTGTGTGTGTGTGCGTGTGCGCGTGTCTGTGTGCGTGTGTCTGTGTGCGCGTGTCTGTGTCTGTGCGTGTGCGCGTGTCTGTGTCTGTGCGTGTGTCTGTGTGCGTGTGTCTGTGTGTGTGTGTGCGTGTGTCTGTGTGCGTGTGTCTGTGTGTGTGTGTGCGTGTGTCTGTGTGTGTGTGTGCGTGTGTCTGTGTGTGTGTGTGCGTGTGTCTGTGTGCGTGTGTCTGTGTGCGTGTGCGCGTGTCTGTGTGCGTGTGCGCGTGTCTGTGTGCCCGCCCGTGTTGGTGGTTCAGATGTCCGCTGTGGAGCAGTTGAAGACGGTGCACAGTGTTGTGGAGCGGGCTGTGGCGAGCGTGTCCCAGGGCAGGGCCCGATCCTGTCCCCGCGGTGGGACAGCTGTGTTCGACACTGTCTATCTGCAGGTAAGACCAAGCTAAGTGGGGTCACTTAACACCTTTTAGCTAACAACACATATGATTTTTTATTGGCTATATACATAAATATTGAATTATTACGTATATTCAATACTAATAGAACACAATGTTTTGATTGAGAGGCGTGTGAACCACATTTTCCTGTTCCTGAGAATTTATTCAGATGGCTAAATGTTGCAGACTGGGTAGTGCTTGAGCAGTTGAATAATCTGACGCCCACTCTGTACGATGACAGCAGTTTGCGCGTCCCTCCCCGGAGTCCGAGAGCGCCACAGGCTGTTCCACTACCATCCTCTTCCCAATAGATCTCCATCTGGAGCTGCTGGCCATCCAACACAGGGTTTCTCTGAAGCTCCTCAACATCAGCTCAGGTGGGCAAATCCTCCAGGATCCCAGAACGCATCAAGCGTGGCTCCTGCATCACTGTGTAACATCTGGATCTTTCTGTCTCCCAGCCGAGCTGCGGATTGTCTCACAGACGGCGGACCGGAGGTCCAAGACCAGTGAGGCCGTTTCAGATAAAGCCAAAACAGGTAGAACACACAAAACAGGTAGAACTCACTAAACAGGTAGAACTCACTAAACAGGTAGAACTCACAAAACAGGTAGAACTCACTAAACAGGGCAGGACAGGCGTGCCAGCGCAATGGAAGTTATGCTGCTAAACACATGCGACCTGTGGCGGTTACACAGGATACCTATAAAGGTTATGGTGCTTGATTTATTATGTAAGAATATAATTAGAGATGAGGACGTAACCTAAGCCAGAAAATGTGTCCCGCTGAATTTATCCTGTTCCTGTAAAACCGGGCGAAAAGGGAAGTTTTTGGTGTTGATTGCCTGATACCTGTGCACCTCTTTAGAGTCTGTCCTGCTGGAGAAGATTGGGAAGAACGAGGTCTCCAAAGCCATCTTCCTTGTGCAGAAGGCTCTGCTCTCTCACAGGAAGGACCAGAGCAGCCCAGACACCAAGAAACTGCTGGAGGTCAGGGAACTGAAGACAAGCCCATACTTAACCCTGAATCGCAGCCTTCTCCCTTTGACTCCAGGCAGAGTCGAGGCCTGGCTAACGGCTCACTCTCTCGGCATGTCTCAGGAAGCGGTGTCCCTGACAGAGAAGGCCGGCCTGGAAGAGAAGCGCCTGCTCAGTGTTAGGAGCCCGCCGGAACGAAGGGAGGCGAGCGAGGATAAGGTCCCGGCACTCCCGCCCCCCATTCTGCTGTCCCGCACCCACCGGTCCATGACCTTCAAACCTGCGCCCCACGCCCTGGGCAAACAGGTACAGGCTCATAGCCCTCACTGATTCTATTTGAGAATATTGACATCTTTAGTACTTAGTTTCTGGGAATATTAAAATCTCTAAGTAGCTAAAGTATATTTTCCCCTTCACTCTGACCCTCTGTTGATTTAACCCAGGTGTGCTGGTACCACCTGTATGGCCGGCTGGCCACGGGCATCAACCTGAAGGTGCGTTTGGGGGACTGCCATCTCCCAGGGACAGCAGAAGAGGTGGGCCCGGTTCTCCTCGTGTTGGCCTTCCCGTCGGTGTTTAGTTTAGTTTAGTTTTCACACCACGCCCCACCTTGTGCCTCCCAGGTTCCCGCTGCGGGGGAGTGTGTCCTGCGAGCCGAGGGGCTGCAGCCCAATGAAAAGTACGTCTTTGCGGTGGCTGCCTACGACGCCCAGGGGAATCTGGTGGGCAACGGCATTGGAGAGACCACCAGGCCTCTGCTGGCCTCCTTCCCCCTGCCGCTTCTGACCACCTGGACTCACCTGGCACAGGTAGGCAACCTCAGTCCGCCGTCAAGGCTGGTTACAGCGACGTGAGCGCGAGGGACGGCTGTTTCTGCTGTGTTCCAGGCAGCGTACAAAACCGGGCATAATGCGCTGGTTAAGCGGGCTTGCAGCGAGCTCTGGAGTCACTTCCTCCACGCTCCCTCGCCGAAGGAGGGGGGCCAGCCGGAGTCTGAGGGCGGAAGCACCCTGGAGGGACTCGCCCAGACCAGGTGAGAAGGACAGATGGAACGGATGAATGCGTTTCAGAGGGGCTTGGTGGCATCTCTGCAGCTTCCTGCCTCTCTCTGTTTCCACGCAGGCTTCGTCTGGAGGCCCTGCGGCACGCCTCCCCACTCCTTCTCCAGCATTTCCTCACCACCATCTTCGTACAGACGGATGTCCACATTCAGGAGAAGGCGCTCTATTGCGACACACTGAGTGATGGGGGACCCCTCATTTGGGGACAGGTAACAGACTGTCCAATCAGATTTGAGACCAGGTCAAAGGCCAAGGGGCTCTACATTGGTTTATTTCTGGTTCAAACCAGAAACGATGGGCTCCTCTTGCTTGCTGTTATGCAAAACATGTGACAAACTTCCCAAAGGACGACTGCATATTTCCCCGTCAATAAAACATCAGATTCATTATTATCCCATAACAGCTGATGGAATTTTTGTGCTGAGACTGTATGTTACACAAGGCAGTTGGGGCTTACCAAAACTTCCTTGGCAGATGGCAAGACTGACCGAGTGTGAGCGCATGCTGGTGGCCATAGACCTGGCCCTGTGGTTGAATGACAGCAGCGCCGCCCTACAGGCCGTGGTGGTGTGTTACGGGCTACTGTCCCCGCTCATCTACCACAGAGTTCCATCCGAGGCCGTTGTGCAGGTACCCCGATGCAAACTCACTGAAACCTTAAGCAGCCAAAGTGTCAGCAGGAAGAGGTACTGTGTTGTGCAGCAACCAAAGAGCGTTTGAGAAGCATAGAATGTCATTTAAGAGTGACTTAAGTTAAGCGCTATTCGCGTAGCGCCTGCAGCATTAATGGATCTCGGACAGGTGCTGGTGAAGTGCCTGGCGGTGCTGACGGAGATCCCAGGAGCGCTCAGACAGAAGCGGGCAGCTTCCACCTCCGAGTCTCTCCTGCACATGTCGGCCTGCATCACCTACCACGTGGCCAAGGTAACTGGGGCGTAGCCGCGCGGCGTGAGCGCGACCCGCGGCCCGGCGTGCCGCTGCGTCTGATGGCGAGCTGTGCCTGCACAGATGCTGCGCGGGTCCAAAGAGCACCG
This sequence comes from Hiodon tergisus, assembly GCA_025775045.1. Classification (NCBI taxonomy): domain Eukaryota; kingdom Metazoa; phylum Chordata; class Actinopteri; order Hiodontiformes; family Hiodontidae; genus Hiodon; species Hiodon tergisus. The sequence continues at coordinate 33,878 of JAOVYW010011042.1, forward strand.
CATGGCCTGGGCGGTGCTGGAGCTGGGGAAACGGCTTCTGCAGGAGGCCACAGGGAACGGAGCTCCAGAGTCGCAGAGCAAACCTGTCCCCGCTGAACAGGACACGGTAGGCCTTCCCTTCTGTCTCAACCAGGGCTAACGTGTGCAGTGAGTAATAATCCCCCTTTCTACACCTGTCATCATCCCCCAAATAGCTCCGGTCGGAGAACTGGTATTGGGTTGGGTTAGCGGCCGGTTTGGCTGCAGACGAGTTCTGTGCTTAACTAGCAGTCACTTAAGTAATGGAAATAAATTTGGTGAGGCGGGTGTTTGTTCAGTGCATTAACTAGTCGGTGTGCTGTCGGAGTGCTGGATCAGTAGTTCCGGTAGATCAGTAGTTTTTTGGTGTGTTGGTGCAGTGTTTGTGTCTGTGTGTTGCTACCGCAGGCCCAGGGGGAGAAGACCCAGAGGAAGACGCCCTGTAGCCTGTTGGAGGAGGAATCGAACAAGCTTCTCAAAGCCTTGGCAGCCAGTGGAGAGAAAAACAAGAGGACAGGAACCTTCCAGGATGTGGCCGGCGGTAAGGGTGAGAGCGTTGGGTGTGGTAGTGTGCGTCTGAGATCCAAGCGTCTGGGAAAGTGTGGTTGAGCTTCTCTCCTCTCACGTCTGGGCCGGACAAGCCTGCCGTTGGGTGTGGTGGTGTGCGTCTGGGATCCAAGCGTCTGGGAAAGTGTGGTTGAGCTTCTCTCCTCTCACGTCTGGGCCTGGCGTGGCGCTGTCATGTGTGTTTAGAGTTAAGTGCGTGATACTGAGTGTCAAACTGTCTCTAGTTGAATGACACCCCTGATGTGTGTAACCCCCCCCCCCCAGGAACCTGTGAACTGACAGGGCAGGAAGACCCAATTCTCCTATACACAGTCGTCAACTCCAGCCCACTCAAAGCTGCCTTCAGAGACGGTACGGTACGGTGCACTTCATCTCCCCGTCCTGTGCTGGCCCCCTATTCCAGCCTCGTTGAAGGTGTTTGTTTGTGTGCTTTGTTCTCATGTGCACAGTGATGAAGTTCAAACGGACGTCAGCCTTCCTGGAGCTGGCTGTGCACCTGGTGAACAGGGGGATGCAGGAGGACCAGCTGGACTTGGTGCTCCAGTGGGGACAGGACATCCTCACCTGGCTCAACAGGTGTGCAGAGCGCTCTCTCTCTCTCTCTCTCTCTCTCCCTCTCTCTCTCTCTCTCTCTCTCTCTTACCATGCCTGAACCATGTGCTCCAGTGGGGACAGGACATCCTCACCGGGCTCAACAGGTGTGCAGAGCGCTCTCTCTCTCTCTCTCTCTCTCTCCCTCTCTCTCTCTCTCTCTCTCTCTCACCATGCCTGAACCATGTGCTCCAGTGGGGACAGGACATCCTCACCTGGCTCAACAGGTGTGCAGAGCGCTCTCTCTCTCTCTCTCTCTCTCTCTCTCTCTCTCTCGCTCTTACCATGCCTGAACCATGTGCTCCAGTGGGGACAGGACATCCTCACCGGGCTCAACAGGTGTGCAGAGCGGTCAGAATTCCAGTTCTGTAACTACCGTGGTACTTATACCTGAAGCAAGAACTAACGCTTAAAGGTCACCCAGTCCAGTTAATCTCCATGCAAAACTTTCTGTTTCCACTTCATTGAGTAGGCCTCATCAGTTTCAAACTCTTTCAGGGCGGGGCTCCTTAACTGGTGTTTCTTATCACAGACGGGATGAAGGCCTGACCAGGGTGAAGAAGACCACGATGGCGCAGAGCGGGGGGCAGAGCAGGGCGGAGAAGGAGTCCGGAAAGTACACCTCATCGGTTATCGAATACAAGGTGACTGACGGAACCTCTTTTAGCTTATGGCTGCACTGTGCATGCTGCAGCTGGCCCTGATTCATTAGGAGAGGCCTAATAAGGAATGGCTGCAGGCAGTGGCTTTATGCCCACTGGAACCCATCGGAATTGCATTCGAATATCTTAGCCTCCATCCACTGAAGACTTACAACGTTTAGTTGATTTTATAAAATTGAGTCATAAAATTATAGGATTCCCTCTGAAACTGCGGAAGATCGGAGTCAGATGAGGATTCGTTAACTGTGCTTGTGTTGAGGGGCGCTTTGAGGCCCACGATTGTGTATGTGTGCAGAAACCGAAGGTCAGCAGTTTCTGGACTGACAAGAAGAGGAAGGACTTCCTCCAGAGGAAGCTGCTCTCCGTACTGAAAGGCACCGAGAGGTAGAGCCCGGCTTGACCATCGGCAGTCAGGGCTTTCAAGCAGAGGCCTGAGCGTTGTTTAAATAACTTAAACCCTCTGTCCTAGATGAGAAAAACGACCTATACAGTCCTGACCGGGAATCAGACTATCCATATATCCAGATGTCTCTGTATGTGTCCGACTCAGGGACTGTCGGGCGGTCGACACCCTGCTGAATCTCCTGCCCCCCCTGCTGCGTCGGCACCAGTACCGCCGGGTTTGCTCGGAGGACGGGCCTTGGCGCAGCCACCTTAACCTCTGCCTGGCCCAGGTGCACCTCGGCCTGCTCCAGCAAACCCTGGAGCAGAGGTCCGGTCCGGCGGTCCAGCACAGGTGCCTGTCACAATCTGTCGCATGTAGGGGACCTGAAGACGAGACCCGTGAACATACGGATCCCCAGATGGCATTCCCCCCGTGTTAGGAACCACCGCCACATAACGAGAGTGTTCTCCGTCTTGTGTAGCTATAGCCACCTGGACCCTGGGCTCTTCTCCCTGGCCCACTGTGGCAACCTGGTGAAGTGGAGGAATGCCCCACAGCACATCAGGGCCCCTGAACGTCCGTCCACGCCCAGACAAACCGTCCCTCTGACCTGCCTGAGAGCTCAGCCGCACAAGGCAAACGAGGGTAGGTAGACCTTTAAGACCTGGCTCACACGCCAAGAGGTGAACTCGTGGTGTATACCTGAAAGCAAATCAGCGGACGTAAATGTAGTAACGGGTTCTGCGGCGATCAGCAGGGAGCGTGGAGGATTCCAGCAACACAGAGGGCGAGGTGGAGAGCGTCCAGGACACGCCCCGCACCCAGCAGACGGACGACTCCGAGAACAGCGAAGAGTCTGCGGTCTCCCACAAGCCCGCGCGCCGCAGCCTTCCCCTGCTCCTGGACTCGCTCAGCAAGGCCGCTCTGCACCTCAGGAGAGCCATGGTACCTGACACTCGCCCGCGCGCGGATCCCTGCTGGTCAGGCTGACGATCTCTGCGTCCTCCTGACTTTTGAAGGACCGTCTAACGGAAACTTCCGGCTTGGTGTGAACCTGGCGGTGTGCGCAGCTTGCACCTGTGTGGACAGCGAGAGGGTGACAGTGGGCGTGTGCGTGGATGTGTCCAGGTGCTGGCCCATCGCGGACGACACTGGACGTCTCTGCAGTGGGCGTGTCAGGTGCTCTGGGACCAGGCCGCCGTCCTAACCCAGCTGGTCGAGCGAAGGCCATCCCAGGAGGAGCCCACCCCCTTGTCTCTAGACCAGCTGTACTCTGTCCTCGTACCCTTACTGGTGCTGGCCACAGACTTTCTGATGGACATGATGCAGGACCTGCAGGTAAGGAATACGGTGAAGGGCTCTTCTGTTCCTTCTCTTCACTGAAATGCCATTTATCTGTTATCTTTTAGCGTCTGTAATCGACTCACTAAATACACAATCCACTCCCTCTGTACCTCTCACTAACTTCAGCTGTGGAAGGCCTTTGAGGTAGAGGAGAAAGAGCTGGAGGCCAGCCTGCATTTCTCCGCCCCGATGGATGATGGGACACTGGTGGACCTCCGCTGGCTGCGGTCACTCACTTTGCGCACGCTGGAGCTGCTCTACCTGCAGGGCAAGTGGGAGACCCTGGCCCATCTGGCCCTCCTGTTCAACGCCTTCACACGGTGATTCAATCCACACAGTGCCAGGGTGTTTAGTGTGTGTGTGTGTGTGTGTGTGTGTGTGTTTCACGTGAGTGTGAGTGTGTTTCACTGCCTGAATGGATAACCCAGTCCCAGATCTCACGCTGTATCCCTGGCGTCCCTGTGTCCCAGAGAGCGCTACACTCACATTGTCACTCCACTCCTGGTGCACGCCCAGAGGAGGCTGCTGGAGAGGGTCCGTCACTTCAGAGGACCCCCTGTCCCACAGCCACACTTCACCAGGACGGAAATGAGCACGGGAGAGAAGGCAAGTCTGCAGCCAGCCTCAGATCTCCTGTTGGATCCATCCCAGGGGGGTGAAAGAGACTTCTGCTCTCTACTGATTTTATCTACTGGTAAAATGATTGGACGGTGTACCTGACCGGACCTTGCAGGGTCAGGACTCTCTTTATAAGAAGAAGTCCGTCTGTTTCAGATCACCTGCAGGAACTACGCAGGGAAGCAGCTGTTGTCAGGTTGGTCCCTGCGACAGGAGGGAAACACACATCCCGAAAGCCACAACACAGGTGAGGGAGAAGCGTGGCTCTGACCGCGCGGTCGCCCGGGAAACGGCGGCGTCGCGCTTTCTCTCCGTTCACCAGCGCTCTGCGAAATGATTATGTTTTCTGAAGTGTAAGGAACCCGAGAGCTGAATTCAGGCTGTCCCTGCTCCTCTTGGCAGAGCCGAGGCGCGCCCTGGCGCTGGTGTGCGTGCCCCTGGACCCAGAGGAGACCCTAGGCGCCTTCCGGGAGGCTCTGGGGCGCGGGTGTTACGCGCTGCAGAGCTTTCAGCACAGCCGAACCCTGCTCTGGCTGCTGCTGGCCGGCACACAGCCTGGTGAGTCATGGAGCGTTTTGTGCAGGGACTTCACAGGGTGCGCTGCTACTCTGTGTGACATCTCGTGCCCCGCGCAGCAAGTTGTGAGAGAGGTGACAGGTGGTCTGGATAAACTGCTGCTTGGTGTGGGAATGTCTTTGCGGGGTTTGGTTTTCCTCTGATCTGGCCTGAGAAGCCCGGCGAGTTTGCGGTCCAGAACATGCTTGTGTCCCTGGTGTCCAGCGGCTGAAAGAGCTCTGACCGCGCAGGGTTAAACCACGTGTCGGACGTATCGTTTTCCCCGCCCCAGGCTTTGAGGTCCCTTTCTCCAAGGATGCCGGCAGACAGTCCCAGGGCAGGGTGGAGTTCAGCATGGTTTGTAGCTGGGCCCCGGCCATCGGGCCCCCCGACCTCTCCAGCGAGGATTTCAGCACCCTGGGCTCCATCTACGGCTGCCCCCTGCCCCCGTCTCAGCTACAGACCGTCATCTCCTCCTTCAGCAGCTCCATCAGTGAG
>JAOVYW010011067.1:0-39104 GCA_025775045.1 Hiodon tergisus
TTTTTTACTCCCCCCCCCCCCCCTATATTTTTGGCATTTCTTTCAATTTATTTTTTAGTATAAGTTTTAGTAAAGTCTATTGTGACAAAACACAATAGGCTTTATTGGCTACAGTTCACTCGTGTTCTCAATCTCGGTAGATTAAAACCGTATTCCTTCAAATACCAGTCTATGTTCTGAATTTGTCTGCATCAATGTGAAGGCAACAGGATAGTAGAGGGCGTACAGAACAGTATATAATTACGTGAAGTCATAAAGAACAATTTCTAAACTTGCATTTCAAATATCACTGGTGAATTTATTTTTCCAGACTTTCATATTTAGAACTAACTAATAACTGCTTGTAATAATTTGTTATGGAGGTCAACTATAACTATTTAAAATATTATAAGGAAGCCTATTAAACAAGTAAGCTCTTCATATTTTATTGTTTGCATAGGCTCCACATTCAAATAAAATCATAAAAATATTTACCATTCAATGACAGAAGACAAAACAAATTTTACATTTATTATCCATTTGTTTATAATTACACATTATACTCAGCATATTTAAACAATGGTTCCCATTTAGGGAGAGTATTTGATGTTTAAAAAAAATAAAATAAAATTAGCCAGTTTTAAAAAGTCTATATAGATAGCTTACATACATCAGTGGTTTTGATTAATGACTGACAAATCTATACAAGTTACATGAGCAATACCAGCAGAGTTACTTTAATAAGGGGAGGGGGTGGTAGGGGGCAGAAACGAAAAACAGCCGTTTCTGTGGAGAAGGTAAACCGATTATATTTACATAGAGCAGATGCGTTTAGGCAGAATCTGAACCAAGGCCTTGCTTGGACCTTATCTTTAGCTAAATCACCATCCTTAGAACCTCCAAAGACCAAACAATTACCGTGAGTATTTCAACTGAAATTTTCTGATAACGTTTAGTCAAGAGCAGCTGAATACATGGCTGGCTATTCCCTTGTGTAGCTTCACTGTCGATGATGGATCGACTTTCACAGTTATGTCACAGTAATGCAAATTGAAATACTCCGTCAAAATGAATTTGTTAACAATTATAGCTGGTGACCATTTGAACTCGACCACCACAAACCCAACAAGACAAAAATACCAAAAGGATACTTTTCGCAGTCACTTGAGACCTTGATGGTAAAATTATTCACCCTGGAATTAACCCATTGACAAGAAAGAAAGATTTACAATGCCAACACCCCCCCCCCCCCCCACGGCTCCCAGATCAATTTTAATAAAGGACAGAAATTTGGGTGTCTATTATGAAAACCGTAGTTGCATAAATTTAAAGCTAGATAATTACACTATAACAGAAAAAAATACAAAGACATCACACAGTGGGGTTTAAAATAACAGACACCTTTAACCCTGGAAATGGAAAATGAATGGCATACAACAGAAAAGAGCATTATTATGTAATGGCGTTTTACAAGAGAGACTAAAACACACTGGTAGGCTCTAACTAGATTCAGATATTATAAACAAATATAAAGCTACACATCTTGTAAAACTTAATGTACAAATGACACATCGAAAATAAACTATTCATTGTCTTCACAAAGTGTAAATGTGTCTGAGAAGCAAGTCTTACTTTTTACAAATTCATTTCAGTTTAAGGCGTGCAACATAATTCTAAATCAATCATACCGGAAAGTTGTGTAATTAGAAGGGTTAAATTAGATTAATACTACTATGGATACAATGTACTTGCAGAATAGGCCATGTAGATGTCCCTGGGTACAATTTCCACAAGCAAAACCTTAGCAGTTAGGTTCCATGTGGTTTAAAACATTGGACATGGGAGCAGAAGAGGGAAGGCATGCAGGATGACTGACACGCACACACACACACTCGCGCACACACTCGCGCACACACACACAACCACACCCTCTCACGCACGCACCCGCCCTCTCACGCACGCACCCGCCCTCTCACACACACACTCGCACGCGCACACACACGCGCACACACACACACGCACACACACACACACTCGCACGCGCACACACACTCGCACGCGCACACACACTCGCACGCGCACACACACTCGCACGCGCACACACACTCGCACACAAACACACATGACAAAACTTCGGATGAGTAAGCAAAGAATAAATAACTATGAATGTATTTTTAAGGTTGCCCCCTTTCCACAGTGGTCTGTTTTTGGCACATAAAGTCAAAGGAACGCAGTACGGTAAACAGAGGCCAAAGAAAGAAAAACTTCTTTTTTTTTTTTAAGGTGATCAGCTGACTGTGGATATTTTTTTTTAAACGGGGTTAAACGGATTGATGAGATTAAGAGGCACTGAAATAAACCTACTGCTCAGAGTACTGCCGCAGTCAGATCTATTATATACAAGTGCAATATCGTCTAACAATTTACTTGTAAAGCACCCCTGGTACAAGTCAGCTGAACAGTGGTGTCCAAACCTGTGATGCCAATAGAGGCATCACAGCAACATTAAATCCTATACCCACACAACAGAACTTGGTGCATTTGGTTTTCAAAATGTTAGGAAAAAAGAACTACCTGTTAAAACAACACATACTTTATCTAATTAGTCAATATATGGGCATGTGTTTGGCAAAAATGTTATTATTATTAGCAATGATTCCAGGGCACCAATATTCCTAAAGTGTGCTTAAATTTGCAACCAAAACTAAAACAAAATTGAGGCTCCCATAACAATGTAGAATCAAATTAAACTTGTTTTAAAAAATATATATATATACAGAAAAAGAGAGAGAGAGAGAGAGAGAGAGAGACAACAGATTGCCACTGATCGCAGCGCTGAAGTCTCATTGGCCTAAATCTAACTGTGCACGACCAAACTTCCCTTTACTGTCAATAGTGATAAACACCTTGATACTTCAAGTACCACACATTAGAATACCAGTATTTAAAGTACATCACATGGGACATTTTCATAAATAGACGATACCTAGATAGAACTGGATGAGGCACCCATCTAGTAGTCGTAAACCATAGCTTTCAAAACTCTCAGGCCCTGGCTAACGACTGAAGGGCAGGTAGTGTGGTAAACTCCAAAGCCATCGGAAACTATGGGTCTTGTGTTCCATTGGCCAATAAAATCTAAGACTCAGGCAATAGATACAAGTATCCATAAAAAAACAAAACATATTTGGCTAGTTAAGATTACAGTGCATTCTGAGACAGAAAAGATTACCTTAAAAATTACAGAAAGTGATAAGGGCGGAAACAACCTTTTGACCGACACTGTCAGCATACATAGTGGTATAGGCAGTTTAAATCAAGATATAAGTTCTCAATTTAACGGCTACATATGGGAGCACAACGGAAGGTATGCCTATTGCTTGAGGAAAATGTGGTAATCTAATGGGTAGTCCTCCAATACACCTAATAAGTAACGCAATTTGCAGCAAACCGTAATGCCACCTTCTAAAAATGGTACAGTACAGGTAATTCTACAGAAAGGGAGATTGTGGGATGGGGTAGGACAATGGGTGATAGTGGTTGGGTTCGAAAAACAAATGTTAGACTTTTCCATGTCCGCGGCTGCCCTTGAGTTCAGTTTTACCCCGTGCTTTCTTGTTGGGCGAGGCCTGGACGTGCAGCGGAGAGAAGGAGCCTCAGGAGAACTCAGACTTGCTGAGGGCAATGGCCAGCTCCAAGTCCTCCTGCTCCTGCTGAGTCAGACGGGCCAGGCGCTCCTGTTCCTCCCGCTCACTCTCTCGCTTTGCCCACTCAATCATGTCCTCCTCTGTGGGATACTGCTCCACACACACACACACACACAACCACAGCCCCATCAGAATCAACAGAACCATTCCCTCAGTGTGGTATGCCCTCGCTGCCAGTATATGGGCTTTATACCTCATTAAACAACCTTGCCACCCTATCCCAACAACTACTTGATCGACATTACATCAAATTGTTGACTAAGTGAGCCTGGTGTCACCATGTCCTTGCATTACAACCCAATTTTTTTATAGTAACATCACAGACCTTTCTAGGGGTCCAACAGGATAGGAATAGCAACGGTGAGAAACGTATGACAGACAAGGTTGTTTAACTGAAAAAGTTACCACCTTTACGGATTTGACCAGAACCACATTTACAAATCTAATTTTTAAAACAAACATTGATAACATGCAAAACGCTGATTCTTAGCTATTAAACAAGCAAGTCTAGATATATTCAAAATATTGCTTCCCAAACTGCAACAGCATGAACTTAATCCTGCCGACTTCTAAATTTCACCCCTTGTGCGTCCGTAGACGTCCCAATTTGATACATGTTGGTGAATTGGGACACAAAGCTGTAAGGGGTCGCGTTAGTGTGCAATAAGGAGTGAGAGGGTGAGAGAAGGAAGCAGCGTTTCTACAGAGAAGTCATGACACATGTGGTTTGTTCAAAGATGACGCACATGGAAGATCAAACAACAGTTGAAAGACAAGGCTGGCACAGTCTCGGCAATTTAACCAGGTACTGACACATGAAAAGCTGAACTCTAAGTAGTGCAGCGTCTCAAAAACGAGAAGAAAAAAACAAAAAAACATCTGGAAGACAGTGGTTTTGAATGGAAACTTTCAGACTTTAAAGCTAATCTCAGTCAATGGATTAAATACTAATAAGGAAAGTATTAAATAGAAACATATTTATTCCTATGAATTGCCATAGATCAGAGAGAATATTATATCTCGAATGGGTTTAAAAAGCCCGTATCCTAGTAAGTTTTCCCTCATGCAACTTTTTTATATTCTGTGTGTCAGTACCTGCGTTAAGGAGTATCGAGTTCAGCCTTGTTGAACATGCAGTTATTCACAACTTTAACGATGGATGACATGTAGATGAAAGTAAAAATAATCAGCCTCGGCCAGATTAAATCAAACTGTAGACCCTTCACAATTGTAAGCAACACGTTCACATTTCAACAGCATTGTTATTTAATGCAGACAATTAGATTTGCAAGACAGAGGCGGGTTCCAGCTTGATTTAATTTCAGCCCAAATATTATTTCAATGTGGTTGCAGATATCACAGATTTGAGAATTGCAAACCTCTGCAAAGAAATAAAACCAAAAACTAGATATCTTGATCTCCACAGAAATCATATTCCTTATTTGGCCTTTTATTGAGGTCATTTTAATTGATAGGGCAAACAGTAAAAGGTTCACATTGATAGCAGTGATTCTAAACCAAGTGGTGGTGAGCAGATCTGTAAACCCACTGAACAGTAGGGAAGGTGGAGGTGAATCTCACACAAGGACAGAGTGGGTGCAAGCTCTCGGGTGGGGTGACAGAGGCGTGATGCAGTTAGTTCACCATGTGTGTTAAGCTTTCGACCACCAAGTGGCACAGCGGAAAGGACAGTTTCGTAAGCTGTGCGAGCCAAAACAGGCAGCCTAGACTTTCCATTTACAGCCAATGAGGGGAAACGATTGACAGATATGCAATGGACATAGATGGCTCTGGGAAATGAGATCAGGGGCTGCCAGTGTCCTCTATGAGGTTACAACGCTGAACACGTCAAAACGCTGAAGGTTTCCCCATTATGAATTCTTGCCACAGTCTTTTGCATTATAAATGCAGCACGACATTTGAGGCAGCCATTTCACTCATGATTCAAGGAAGAAAATCAGAAAGAAGCACATTTAACATAGCAACAAACTTATTGTACAAAAAACAGAAACGTAAACATGATTGTTGGCAAAAAGACCAGATGTTAATTTCATTATTTACAAAAATGTTGATTAAGATAAAAGCGATGATCTTAGCTAAAGACATAAATTTGCCTGAGTAAAAAAAAGTAGCAGGCTTTCCCTTCCCTTTTCAAAGTCAATATATTAATAATGATTAGGTACTCATTTGAGAATGGCTATAGATGGACCCGTGATTGAAACTGCTGTTTGGTGGAGAAAAAGGGACTGCTGAGAGGACCTTACTACTGGGTTTCGGGTGGGTGCAGGGGGACAGGGGAAATGCTCACTTTGTCAAAGCTGGCAAATCCATCGGGGTCTCGTGAAGGTTGGCCAGCGGAGGACTGGGCGAACGGGTCGTGCGCCGCCTTGGCAGGCTGCAGAGAATCCCCTGAGGCCTGGGGCGGCAGGGGCGCCCTCCGGTGGAAGGAATCGGAAGACTCAGATCTACTAACGTTGGATCGCTTACCTGGGGACAGAGGCGCAAGACATTGGGACACTTTTAGCTGAGCAAAGAGTTAACACACAACGGGAAAAGTCAAGGGCCAAATTAACTGTGGTTTCATGATTCAGTGGAGGCAAAAAAAAAAAAAAAAACTACTAGGCCGTAAAAGTGCTTAAAATACATTTCCAGGGATTCACATTTATACTTCACTGAAAAATAGAAATCAGGCAATATAAACTGAAGTATAGCCCGGACAATAATCATGGCAAAAAAAATGTTTTGGTGCTTTACACTAACACTTTTCTGTGGACCATGTTTTTGAAAATGGCAATGGCCCCTCTGTCAGTAGATAGATCCTTTTCAACCACCAACAGTAAAAGGTCTGAGTGGTCTTCTTACATAGGCTGCAATGTTTGATCTTAAAACAAGAACCTTACAGAGCATTGCTCAGTTTAAAAATGAGGGTAACACTGCCTTGTGATTGATGTGTGGTGATTACAAACTGCCTTCACACAGCTATGAGATGACGGTGCTTTGAGAGAGCATTTAGTTGGAGCAAACTAGAAAGTGGCCTTTTTTCACTGAGTGCAATAAGGCCAGCAGGCTAGGGGTTAAAAGCAGATGTCCGTTTCAGGGGAAAAATAAAATAAAAACGGGAATAGTATAATTGGAGGGTAAATTAATAACACGATGCACAAGAAAGCAAAAACTCAACAAACAAAAAAAATTAGATGAGCGTTTCAAAGCAGCTTGGAGGGTGGATGTCCTCATCCGTCCCAGAGCAAACGAAACTCACATGGTGGAGGGGGAGGGGGTCTGGTGGGCGTGCCCGTCTTGGGGGGCAAGGCAGGTGGCACATCGGGGCTACCCAGCTGACTGTCTTCCTTGAACAAATTCTTGTTGCTTGAGGCGCCGAAAGGGTCGCCGTCGTTTGACTGCATGGCGAGCAGAAGTTAAACACCAGATTATCAGCTGAGTGATGAGGAACTAAACACTGCCTCAGCTCCCTCCATCACACTACAACTGTTAATAAAAGTTAGAACTTCTGTAAATGTAAAAGTATAAATAGGTAACTACTCAGAAACCGAATGCATGCGAAGGCCATTCAGGCAAAGAACCTTCACCAAAGGTTCAACGGCAGCGCCTTAAGCTTTATTTGAACCAGACAGTCATTTGTCCACCATTGTTTTACCTTTGACAAGGTGCTGAAGTCCGCAAATCCCTCTGCAAATGTCTCGTTCCCAAACATAGCAGCAAAGGGGTCTGTTGGATAGTGGAAGGGCACGGTGTGCTTATACTGCCCAGATGCCGTAAGATGTTTATCCAAATAACCATTACATTTTAACACAGGCTATATCTACAGTACCACGACTATACATAAGTGGCAGTCACATATTCAGACATACCTGAGTTGGAGTCTAGACTTACTGCAGTACCTCCTGGAGCGAAAGGGTCGTTCACCGCTGTAGAAACGTCCTTCTGAGAGGTAAACAGACAGAAATGGTTGCCACATGCTGCTCTAACTCCCCAAAACAAAGACAATTCAGATGTATTGGCATATTCAAATAAATCCATCGATACACAGAGCAACACACCCTATCCGTTTGGTTATGCATTTATATTGGACTTTCCACTGCAAAACAAGATATCTTTCATCACATTTTGTTGCAAGATCATTGTCCAGCTAACCCTTCAAGAAGGCTATTCAGGCAGAACCGTTACCATGGAAACCTCAAGAGAGGGCATGGAGGTGGTGAAGGGGTCAGAACCGGCTGAAGTGTTGTTGGAGCCAAAGGGATCCGGATCACCAATTTTGACTTTAGTGGAGAACGGGTCATTTCCATGTGGTTGGTTGAGTTTAGCGCTAAAGGGATCAGGAGTTTCTGCGTCGTTGAGTTGACTGTCGAAAACGCCTGGCTCCACAGAGTTTGCAGTGCCACCGAAGGGATCAACAGAGGCGAAGGGGTCGGCAGACGGCTGTTTGAAGAACGAGTCAGCACCGAAGGGGTCTGTGCCCTTGAATGGGTCCCCACCAAACGGGTCTAAGGGAATGCAATACACAAAACCTCCTTACTAATCCTTAGTATACATGTGTATGCCTTGGTGTAACTCATTATATAGTCACTGAGTGACATTAAGCCCCTTGTTCCGAAATCATTTAAAAAAAACTCACCAGAAACGTCGACTTTAGCGAATGGATCATCTTTGAACGGATCATCTATAAATATTTGAAAACAATTGCATCATTCTGATGAACAGTAGACCAGGTTAAAGTCGAGAAATATGCAGACATTTTCAAAGCCCTTACTGTCAGTGAAAGGGTCTGACTGGAAGAAGTCCATGCCGGTGATTGTAGTGGGGTTGCTGTCCTGAGGAAGTTGTAGGTGTGGTTGTTGGGAAGGCTCAGGTTTAATCTCCAGCTCTGGTGATTCCACCTGTTTTTCAGTAGAGGACAGAAACTTTTAATTTTTATTGCAGCCCACAATTTGGTTTTGAGAAGAGGAATACAGCTTAGGGCCTGATCGGTGTCAATACCTTGGGAGCGATAGTGATATCTTTCTGTGACTCTTCCTCCTTTTTTACTTCACCAATTTCAACAGAAGTTTCAAAACTACTGCTTTCCTAAGAAACAGAAAAGGTAAAGACTTAGAACATCCCACTCAACAGAATCTAAAGAAGACATCAAGATCTGCAGAAAATCACTGCGCTACCGTCAGCCTTCCCTGGACATCACAGGACACGTAGCTTGTCATAGAAACGGTCAATAAAAAAATCTGAATGTGCGAGTGAGGTGCGTGCGTGCGTCTGTCTGTCTGTCTGTCTCACCAGGGTTTCTTGCGCCCAAAAAGTAGGTGGAGCACTGTTGCAATGGTCTTCTGGGAAATGGAGTTGAGTTCCCGTTTCCTCAGGCGTCGCAGCCCTCTCTTCATCTTCCGGGTCCTCCAGCCCTTGTGATTCCAGCAGTGGCCGTGGCTGCATCCCTCCCTGTGGCTCCTGCAGTCCGTGTGGCTCCAGCGGCTGAATCTCCCCCTGTAGTCCGTGCAGTGCATGAGGCTCCGGTGACTGCTGTTTCGCCTGTTGCTCTTGCTGGGGATGGTGGTCCTCGAAGGCCCCATTGACCAGCGCTGGCTCATCGCACAGATGCTTCCTCCAGCCCAGTTGGGCCGTTACATCCTGTTCCTCCGTTTTCAGCTCACTAAGCTTTTGCTGAACCTGGACCAGAGTTATATCAGGAGAGTCACACCACTATCTAAACAAAAATAATCATACTTTTATAAAAGGATCAGCATTCATCTGTGAGCGCTACTGATCCTTGTTAAGAATTTTGGAATCATTAGTCTAGGGTTTCCCATTACAATAAACAGATTCTCCATGAAGGTATTCTCTTGAAGTCACGGACAAGGAGATATGCTTTGAGACTGACCGCGATTTTGCTAAAAATGAACCACCCCACTGTCTGTTTACTTACCAGGCCATTTTTTATTTTATTTACGTTTTTAAACTGCGTACCTACAGTCCTTAATTCACTAGCATCTATCGGCATTTTTGGTGACAGAAGGATTGCTTGAAAAGAGAAAAGACAAAAATGTAAATGGACAGAAACACTAAGGCCCACCTGGCACACCTCTGAGTAGGAGTCCCTAATAGAGTCCTGAAGGGGGTTTAGCTGGGCACGTGCAGCCTCCACCTTCTCCTTCATTCGCGTAGTCTCCTCCTTCAGCCGTACCAGCTCCTCTCGTGCCC
This sequence comes from Hiodon tergisus, assembly GCA_025775045.1. NCBI lineage: Eukaryota > Metazoa > Chordata > Actinopteri > Hiodontiformes > Hiodontidae > Hiodon > Hiodon tergisus. The sequence goes on from JAOVYW010011067.1 coordinate 9,894, forward strand.
GCACCAGCTCCTCCTCGTACTCGCCAATCTTCTCCTCCTGCTCGGCCTGCTGCGCCTGCAGGGACAGGATCTGCGCAGACAAGACAGGCGTGTTCCAGTTGGAGGGACAAAGGCAGGAATGGCGATGGACCGATGGGACTGGAAGTCCCATACAGGCTTCCAGTCAGATTTCCAACAGGGAGCTCCACTGGACGCAACAAAGTTTCCAGGACCATGCTCACCTCCAAACTGTATCGTTTATACAACGCACCCATGTTCACCCATTTAGCATTGTCCCATTTTCTAAAGATGCATTTTGGTTTGCAGAACAGTGCACCTGTGTCAGATGCGATACCCTCTCCTCCCCTCACCAGCTGGTTCTCCTGAGTGCACAGCTGCTGGATCTCCCCCAGCTGCTCCTCCAGCCCGGCCTTCTGCAGGTCCAGCTTGTCCAGGGCCTCTTGGATCTCCTGCCGCTGGGACTGAAGCCTCTGTAGCTCTCCACTCTCTCGCTGCACTTCATCCTGCAGGTCCTGAGGGCCAGAGGGGGATATGATGACAGCAGTGGCAGCGCAGAAAATGCAGAGAGACATATTTCAGCCCATTAGCATCCTTTAATCACAACCACATTGATCGCTGTCCCGTCCACTTTATGAATAGCGAGTTTATCATTTGTAATAAACACCTAAATAACAACATACCGCCTTCTGTTTCAAAGAAATCTATAGCTCCGTTACTACCAAAATTAAGTATTTCAGAGTAGTATGGTTCCAATGGAGGCCTTTTCCAAAGCACAAGAACCCATTGGCAGTTTTAACATTATTTTTTATTTGAATTTTTTTACATAAACTAAATATAGCCTTTTCCTGGAACCAATTACTGCAAGTACCGTGGTCTGACTAATCTGCTCAAGACTCAAGGTCCTCTGATGGTTCTTTTGAAGAAGCCCGAAAGGCCATCAAGGTGATGAGGGCCTAAGCCCTCTATACTATATATATACACACACACACACACACACACACACATTTTCATATTCAACATTGAATAACATGATATGCTAAAAGAAAAGAAGTATTTTCAAAACGGACCGTCTCAGTCTTTTCGGTTTCCTCACGGAGGCGTTTATACCCTCAGCCTTGTTTAAAGCAGTCAGGTACTAAAATAGAAACAATCCATCATTTCATCTACAGCAGGGCTCCTGCAAGTGCTCTCGAAAAAGGTTCCCACCCCCTCCTTAACTCTTAATTATTCATTACATACAAGCACCGAGAGGCGCACGGTATTCAGAAACAATCTATTAGCCGCCTAATAGCATATCGATCGCTTCTTCAGTGCTGATAAGACTTCAACCATTCATCATTTGCAGGAATGAACTGACCCCTGGCTCCTTTTTCCATGTTCCATTACACATCTTCATAATTAAACTATTTAATGCTGTCCAAGTATCCCATTTAAAACATGCAGATTCAGTTCAAAACGTTTTCTTTGAAAAGTATTCAGCAGCACTCATTTTTGTCAGCTGAGGGCAAGGCATTTGTTATTCAGCGGCTGATTGGCATTCATCAATTTCCCAAACATAAAAGATCTGGCATCAAGGAGAAGCTCATACCCATTATGTGCTGAATTTTGTGACAATTCATAAATGGCCCCCGTTTTGCATTTTTTCAGATGTTATTGATGTCTTTTTTAGCTAAGAATACTCAAGTGCCAAAACGCTCTGCAAGATAAACTGTAAATAGCTCTCAAAGAGAAGGAACAGCGAAATGTTCATTCAAATGCCATGAGAAAGGTCACACCTCTACATTAGTCTGCATAATGACCCATAGTGTTAAAAACACAGAATCTCTGTGAGCTCTTTAGCAGCCAACTGTAGGATAACCTGTAACCTGTAAAGCCGTGTGGCTTCCCTTTATCACTGCGCTGACCTCAAAAGAAATCCAATTGTTATGTTAATCAGCATCATCAAAAGGTTGTGGTCATTTGCATATATATATTGTTTATATATTCTTTTTGCTAAACTGAAATTCGAGATGAAAAAAGGTTGGATACGCTTAGCTAATCGCAGTAAAAAACATTCATAGCAGGGTCTGGTGTTCTACAATGAGGCGCCTGGTATAAATTCTGTAAAGTCAACTTTCAAGCACAACCCGATTACAGATTTACTGGGATAGAACATGGCTCATTACAAACCAGACCCGTTTTGGTTCGCAAGCAGAACGGTACCAGGTTCTCCGCCACACAGGAGTGACCATTCAAGGAACCTGTGTTTTAATCAGAGTGAACTGCCATACTCACCACACGGTCTTCACACTAAAATGTCACATCTTTGATGTCGTTTTTGTGCGACAGCAGATTTATTAACTGCATGAATGTACAGCATTAGACGTTCTACTGGTCATTTCCAGCTAATGTTGCTTAAAATAATTGTTTCAGAAAAAATTAAGGTAACGTCCTTGACATGTCACAGCACATTTCAGAAGGTTTATGTGGCAGCAAATATTGGTTTCCAAATCAGTGGTTGTAATAGAGACAATTGCAACCGTATAGCAAGTATCCTCTGCTTCCGATGTCTGAACCTGTGCAGTCAACAACTGAACTGTAAAATTCACAGGAAGGTTTATTTTTTTGACATTAGGAAAATTAGGCCTCCCTTAAATTATGTAGCACAACCCCTTTTTGCAGCCATCATAATTAAAGGCCACTCAGAACATTACTGGCTGCGGCACAAGGATGTGGATTTTTTTAACGTTTCCCATTTAACAAATCTCGATTTGTGACGTTTTCTGAAGCATGCGCCAGACAGCAGCACAGCATCCCCCCGCCACCCACGCTCACTCTCAGACTGCAATTTCCGCTAGTCTCCGCTCTGCCCTGCTGCTTTACAGCAATGGAGGTTTGTTATGAGGCCAAAGCTGAAGGGCGAGCCAAGCGACAACTGCAATCGGTGGGAGAGATTATAGATCATTCAATTAGCCTCATATCTTCCTGAAGAGATAGACTTCCCGACCATGAACGTTTCAGACTGCTAAATGCAGAATTGCCACAGCAACGACTAAAATCTTCAAGTCAACTTGTTAGAGGTTTCTCAGCAAAAGGGTTACATTTTTTTTTTTAAATAACATTAACGAAGCCCCGCAGAATTAAGGTTTGTTTGTGGTGGGATTGACTTACTGATACGTCACCCAGTGAAATATTATACTTCTTTGTTGCAGAATCCTCCATTTATTCACCCAGAAGTCCAATTCTGAATATCTTAACATTCACATGGCATCCAAGCATTCAATGAACCATTGAATAGAAGTAAAAACCAAAAAAAGATATGGTACTCTAAACTACCATTTTCACTAGTACGTTTTAATTGAGGCAAGTTCCAGCTTCCCAGCAAGGGCACCTGTAATTTGGCGTCCACGTTTCTTTGCTAAACGTAAGCAATTACATTTTTGAAGCCTTTAATTTTGGAATTCTCACTAACGAAAGAGAATCGTTTCTAATTTGCCAGAAACTGAAATCTATCGAAATAACAATGAAACGCATGCAGATGCCCATTAGAGACTATAGGCGCAGAGAGGGACCTGAAGACATGAAAGGCTCCAAATCGGAAATCATAACAGCAGCCACTACACCTCTCTGTACTATGGGTTAAACATTCACCATAAGGGTATGGCTGGAATTTTAAACAGTGAAACGTCAAGCTTAGACAGCTCTATCACCACATACCATGGAAAACCAAACCCACCCAAAATAAATTAAAAGCAGGCCTTGCACTTCATCACGGTAATCCATACAGGGACCACCGATCTGAGACAAAGGCAGAGGAAAAACCAGAAAATATGCTGAAAAAAAAAAAAAAAAACACAGAACAAAGATAAGTTTATTTTCTTTGTAAAAAAAAATGGTTTGTGCCATTAATGTCAGGAAGGAAACCATTTAAAATAAAACGGGCCTAGACCAGCCATGTTTTCCTATTATAAATTACACTCAGACAGAATTGCAACCCGACCAGTTTCCCCCAGCAAATTGGCAGATGGATCTGCTGAAGCAGAAATGTGACGCAAGTGCAGCGGACAGTGAATAATAGAACAAAATGTAAAAACCGCACAGGTTTGGCTGCTGGAATCCCACCAAATTTCTCAGGATTAAAGAAATGGTGCCTCATATCTTGCATGACCTTTTCATTAGATTTTTTTTGGACTCAACCAAAAGAGGATTCTCAGTTGGTGCTAAAGCAGCGCATTCGAGCTCCACTGAGACGGAAGCCGTCTTGTGGAGGCTCTGGTGAAAACAAACGCAGTCGGACCCAAGACGTGTGAACGTTGAGGGGCGACGCTAGCATTTGATCTTATTAAGGACCATCACAACACTGAAGACGTGAACAGCAGCGCACAGCCACAGCGATGACAGGAGAGTAACGTCGTGTGTTGATTTATTAGTAAGCCTTAAAAAATGAGAAACGTCAGGGACAGACGTGCACATAGAGGCAACATAATCCACACCGTTAAAAAGAAAGGAAGACAGACATTAGTATTATTACTGTGAGAAATGACAGCCAAAAGCCATACCTGGACTTCACTGCTCCTATGTCTGATGCTCTCCTCCTTCTCTTTAATTTCCTGTTCCACGGAGCTCTTCTCTCTGGAAGACCAGCAGAGCAGACAGGAGTATTTAATCACAGCAGAGACAGAAGGCACCGCCAGCCACCCGCCTCCTCCGCTGGTCCCAGAACGCAGATCCTCGCCCTCAACAACCATCCCTGTCAGCTGCTGTCTGTCGGAGGACCCTGGATGGCTGCTGCTGCTGTTGCATCCGTGCGTGTGCGCGCGCGCGTGCGTGTGTGCGTGTGTGTGTGTATGGGTGGGTGTGTTGGAGGAGGCGGTCTGAGAGGAGGGACTGCACATGTGCAGACGGCTGCGTCGAGGAAGAATCAGAGATGCAGAAGAGAGAGGGGGGTGGGAGAGGTGAGTCCCCCGACTTCATTTTCAGTCTGCAACACCACCCAACCCCCACCCTCTCAGCTGCTTCTGGGTTTTCAGCATGAGCGAAAGGAGGAGGAGGAAGACGAAGAGGGGGAGAATGGAGGTTGGGGGGTTAGCAGCCACTGGCTAGTCTGAGACACCTCTCACTGCGTCTTCTCTACAATCCCATTTTTGAAATCTACCTCACCATAACGCTGGCAGTCAAACGTATGAATGAGAGGGGAAATAGCGGAGATGCTGTCATGGTGCACAGCGTCGCTACTGTGAAGGAGCCCGAATTTGTTCAAATCCACGGAAAAAGATTTGAGGGAAGATTAAAGTGCTGAAAAATCCAAACGATATTTTAAAAATACAAAATAAGGATTTCTCAGTCAGAAAGGAGGTCTACTTGACTGTCACAGCTACAGATAGCCATTTACACATCATAATTAAAACAAAGATCCTAACGCCTTGACGTGTTGATTATATCCATGTCTAAAACAACAAAAAAAGTATTGCATGGGCCATTAGTATTTGACCACATTTCAGGTCTTAAGGGAAGTTACTTCAGCAGTATTAGGCATTTAGACATAGTCTATGCTGTACCTTAAAACAGAGGACAGGGTGTAAAGCCATGGGAATGGAGGATCTAACTTATTAGGCTGATTAAAGAGTAATATTAATCATCTATACGGGCTACATACTTCTCAGACTCACTTAAACATATTTATTGGCTTTGAGATTAAATAGTATGACGATTAAGCTTCTAACAACACTTCCTTTCACACTGACTAATGGGGTAAAGATGGGGGGGTTGTCACTTGCTTGACCATCTTATCTCACTCATCCCCATCTCACTCAAACCCAGGCTCAGCAGTTATCAATCTGTGAATACATTCGTTATGGTTTACACCTAGTATTGCCATATAACTAAGATGCTACACAGTTCACACACTATACCAATAAAACAATCAAGGACACACGTTAATTAAGGGGAGTTCCCAGCAAGTAAACCGGTGCCTAACAGACTTCCATTTATCCCAATGAGCCAATTTGGTCAATCTTGTTCCTCAAACTTCCTTCTCAAGGGGAAAATATCTTACTTCGAGGCCATGACAGATTAATAACTTTTTAATCAAATAACATTCTGCATTTTAACCATTAACCATCATAGAATCTGCATCATACCAAAGTTTGGGATTTAGGCTTGATGGTGTAGAAATCGCTGGCCAATGAACAGGAGTGCAGCCTACAACAAATACTGAAAAGAAACCTCCATGTGCAACGCAACACAGACAAATAAAAATTCAACAGATGTTTTGCATTAAGCTCCATCGGTTGGAGTTAATACATGCTAATACAAGCACATGGTGATCTGTTTGTCGCCATCATGAGGACTTTAATCTCCAAACCAAAGCCTTTTCTTTCTTTTGGGACCAAGCAGTGTGTCTCAGAAGCGGCTTATCTGGTTTGTAACATACACCATAGCAAGCTCAGAGCGGACAGAACTCACGGGAAGGCAACTAAAGTTAAAAAATAATGGCGGAACTAATGCCGGAAAAAGGGAGAAAACCACTTCTACTTGTATGTCCAGTTTTTTTCTTCTTCCCAAAATGGTGAAGACTGAATTCAAACGCACAGAGAAACTAAGGGAAGACTCTGCTCTGGGGAGGAGGGAATCCCAATAATCAAAGCTTTTAATAGGTTGAGGTTTACCAACAGCTGGCGGGGGGGGGGGACGTTAATTTTGTCAGCAAACTAAAACGCTAACCACACTTCCTAATATATTTATCTCGTTTCCCTTTCATTTTTAATGACTAAAATTTCTGGAGACCCCCCTCTGGAGACATCACTGAATATGTATACAGACTTAAGCACCCTGTCACTGTGTGTCCAGCCTTAACCAACACCACCTCAAAGGGAGGTTCTCCCTTTTGGAAGTCATTACATCGTCTCACTGAGAATAACGCACGGTTTGTCCCATCCACACAGTCTGACCCATCCACTCCGCTCTCTTGGTCCCAGAACTCCGGAGGGACGGATAAATCAGTGAAGAAACCCTCACACTCCGCAGCACAAAAGTCTGTAAACGCTGTAAACTAATGGAGACTCAGTCGGTTTCTCAGGCAGGGGAAAGCAGGAGTAAAGGCAAAGGGGACGCTCGGCATCATTGATCAGCACGGAACGCGTGACACTTCAGCTAAAACGCGCCGGCAACTCCTGACTAATCCAAGTCAAGGACTTGGGGAAGAATTTTTAAATACAAACAGTGCGAGTTACTCTTTCAGGAAGAATTCGTCTCTAAAAAGCCGGCGGACCTTTACCGAGTACACACTTCATTTGGCTTTTGTAAACGAATTGGCTTGTAGTTGCCGCTTACCTTTCGCCGGAGGCCGCGCGTTGCCGTGGCGATTTTAAGCAATCCAGCACAACACGCATCATCTTTGCGGCATGCAGTCCCCCATCCTAACTCTGCATCTCCCGCTCCACCTCTCTCTCTCTCTCTCTCTCTCTCTCTCTGCTCCACCTCTCTCTCTCCTCTCCCTCTCCCCCACCTCTCCCTCTCCCGCTCTCTCTACCCCTCTACCTCTCTCCCTCTACCCCTCTACCTCTCTCTCTCCCTCTACCCCTCTCTCCCTCTACCTCTCTCTCCCTCTACCCCTCTCTCCCTCTACCCCTCTCTCCCTCTACCTCTCTCTCGCTCTACCTCTCTCTCGCTCTGCTACAGTCCAGACACTCGCATAAGCAGTTGCCACCCCTCCCTTTCTCCGTCACAGTAAAGGGAAGAACAGCGGATAAAATTAAACAGATTGATTCCCCACAGCAGCATTCTTTCAGCTCAGTCGACAGCAGTAGGAAGGTTTGGGGACCAGATAAAAAGGGAGGGGGAAAAAAAAGAGGAAAAAAAAGAGAGTCATTAAAGAAAAGGGTCACAGCGCGTTTTTTTATATTTTATTCCTAGGAATATGGAAGTGAACTCTTCGAGCAGTTCAGGCTTCCTTACCAACACAGCCACTTCCCACTGACCCTCCCTCCTAGAGGTAGTGGAGGCAGTTTCGTCACGTGGAGGGTCAACCTCTGGAGACTTTCTCCCTGCAGCTCATTTAGTTCAGAGTCCAGGCCAGTCAAAGTCCTAGCTCTTCTTTGCACAGAGTTTTGCGTGACAGGTTCCGCTCATTTTGGGTTTTTTGTACAGGTTCACCCACCGGCACTTTTGAAGGCGCCTCCGATAATTCCATTCACGCTGACATTTCGATGACACTATTAGCGTCCTCGTTAAGTTTTAAGCCTCGGATGTTTTCAACCAGACAAGTTCAGCTGAAAGTGCTATAGAATATCACCCCTATTCCAATCGGTGCGATGTGTGTATGTGTGCGAGCCGCAGTTAGCGCTAATTAACACCTCCTTATCAGCAGAGCCTATGTCAAGGGCGACTTTCTCATTCACGTCATTGTACCTGGGTTTGGGATCTTCTCCTAGTGTTACTACGAGCGCCGAGCTCAACGTCATATGCAGCAGTATTAATTCATAGGATAGCATCAGGGCACATTAAGGAGATTTTTGAATTTGAAATAACTGACAGTAATAGCCACTCTTTCCAACCCGAAAACACCCTCGCCACCGGGCGTCACTCATCTCAACCAGGTCGACTCTCGGAGAAACTTACCGCTGCAGGTCGATGATCTCGTTGCTGAGGCAATCCAGCTCTTTGATAGCAGAAAAATCTGCAGCCAGGCCGGACACCGTGTTACTCTGACAAAGAGAGAGCATGGAGGGTTGGAGTAGTGCTCAGGGTGAGTGAAAAAGCCATGTTAAAAAGGTACCAACTTAAACATGAGGGCCAGACAGAAAAATACAATGAAAAACAAAAAACAAAACTTAAATATGTATCTTTACTAAATCTGAAAGGTAGCCTTCATAAAACTGTCTCCTGTGCTCAACTTATATTTGTCGAGATCGGTACACATTTTAAAAATCAATATTAAATAACAGAAAATACTATGGACTTCAGGTGTACAAATCCCAGGAATGTAACTTTAGGAACCCTTCAGAAAGTTAATCAACTTGAATTGTTTCAGTAAAAATTCAGCCTGCAGCATGTAGCCTGGAGCCACACCCTCAAGCCCTGGAGCCACACCCAGGGCTGTCATGATGGACAGCTAAACTGTGGGGACCTCGTTGTGCACCTACCAGCCGTTAGAGAGACCAGCAGTGCAGGCCAAAGGGACTGGATGTTAGACTGGAACAGTCTGGTGGGTAAATGTTTTGGTCTGTGTGCTATTCACATGTATAAACTATCTGTTGTAGTGTTTTGCAGTTTGCCTTTGGTGTTATCCGTTTAGGCGTGCTACATTCATTTCAACGGGTAAATTGTTAAACTGCTCAAATGCAAGTCACCAGGGGTAAGTGCATCAGCCAGGCTGATGCAGATTTATCAATAAAGGCATCAGGACAAACGTCAAACGGATTCTACTTACCTTTCTACATATGCACTTAGTGGGTAACCAAACAAGATATGTTTATGCCATGGAATGAATACCACTATGTACTCCAATTTACATACATCAACACTGCAAATACGTACAAACAGATTGGTATTTAAATAAGAAAAGCCACACTGAATGGGTGGAGCGCGGGAGGTGGAGGAAAGCGGGAGGTGGAGGCTACACAAGAAATACTCAGCAGAGACTCCGGCTACAAGGAAATCCCACCTTGTTTAACACGTATGGTTCATGAGGGAGAACGTAAAGAGACAGCACACAGACAGGGTCAGAGAGACTGAGACAGCTGCAAGCTAGAAAAGAAATCCCACATCACAGCAAGAGTAAGTGACAGTTAGTAAAACATGGGAAATAAACACCTTCTCCAAACTAAATCGTTTCTCATATCAGTAGCCCCACATATTCCACCCACCCGAGTTAACGTTCTGAGATTTTGGGAGTGGGGCAGCCATTTGTTCTTACTTTGTAACCGAACATCTGAAACGCCAGTGCTGTATTAGCTTTAATAAAGAACCACGGCAAGGATTACAGGTAGACTTTGGAGGGACGGGTGCACGGGTGCACTTTACCTGCTGCGTGGCCAACTTGTCGGACGGAGGAATCATTTCGGGAGTGAGGGCTTGGGGTGGATCAATGCCCTTGGTCAACTTCTGGTTAATCAGATGCAGTGCAAGGGCAAACTGGTCTCTGGTCAGCTTCCCCGTGTCATTGGTGTCACAAAGCTCCCTGACAAACACAGGCAGACACGCACTTTAACACTTCAATACTGTGCATATTTCCATACATACAAACACATAGACACACATATAAACACATTAGGGATCTACGCCATGAGAGAATGACCGTCCTCATGCCGTAAAGCCGAGGAAGTGGGCGACGCGTCTTACCAGATGCGGGCCAGCGTGGCAGAAGGCAGCCCGGTCTTCAGGAAGATGTCCCGCACCTCAGGCCCAGACACCAGTCCATCCATGTCGCTGTCCGTCTTTGTGAATAGATCGTCATACTTGGCCTTGTCTGCGGGAGTTACAACCCACTGCAGAAACAGACAGACAAAGACACCCATCAGCCGTACATTTGCACTATGGAGGAGAACAAAAGGACAGAGGCAATAAGACAGCGTAGAGGTGAATTAAGAAGGGTCAACCTTAATGGGAACCTGCACAATGTCAGACAATGGTGAACGCTCAAATTACCAACAACTACTAATTGCAGACTCTGCAACGGAGCACCGGTCTCACCGAAATAGTTGCGGGTTTAGGGGGCAGGGTTTTGGACCCAGCATGGGAAGACCGATTCTCCTTGAGGGAAGGGGGCGAGGGCAAGAGTGGCACCACGGCCGACTTGACGGGTTTCTTTCGTTTGGAAGGGGGCACGAGGTTGGCCGGCAATGTCATGGGCACTGGCTCTTGCTCCAGAGCTCTGTAGACGAGGTACATGGCCTAGCAAGGAGAAAAACCAAAACACACCGTATGAAGAAAGAGACACGGACTTCTTTAGTCTGGCTCACAGCCCCAGTAAAAACACATGGGCGTTATTTTACATATTTATCAGTAGCGTCTTAAGTGCACCACGGACAGCTGATGGATTGGAGGGTTATTTACATGGTAACCCATGATATTATAGGAAAATAAACCTCCACGGGGGGGGGGGGCATGGGAGTGTGATGCACTGTTAGGCCCTCCTATCTATTTACCTATAACCATACAGCTCGGAGAGAATTATCACGCTTATACAGCGGTGAAACGTTACAGAAAGACACACATTTCTATGCTTATTATATAGCTACTAGACATTTATATCAACAACTTGATATTTGTTTAAATTGAACCGGACCTTTCCGCCTACTGAAAATTGTAGATCTCGGACATAGATCTAGGTGTCCCGTCTGCAACAGCCTAGCTTGTTGCAGAAAAACGAGACGGATACTTCCCTGTACAACCATGGGGTTGTACGATTTTAATGCACACCTGTCCACCCATCAAAAACCGCCGTTGACGCAACTGTTCATCTGTCAATCTAGTGTCAGCACTTAAAAAATAGGAAAGTTGACAAAGTGAATCGCTAATGAAAACAGGATTGGAGTCGCAAGATCTTGTTCGTTTTACCACAGCGTGCAAATGCATGGCAAAAGCGCTTGCAGTGTCAGTGGGAAAACAATGAAATATTAAAAGACCCTTCAGAACTAAGCAAGCGTCAGTGTGGAGCAAGTTTCCACAGGAGTCCAAAGGACTGAAATCTAAATTCTGCTGGCTTCCCGTTTCCTTTCGCATAGCTTGGATCTCCAGCCTCTTTTGTTGAAACATGGAATGTACTCAATTCTTATTTCATAAAGCTCGTAGACAATATGTTATTCTTATATTATTACACAACACTAAGGCGATGTAGCAGCACCCCCAAATTTGTAATGTACCTTATCTGTCTAGACGAATCATATTTCATCCAAGAAGACATTACCCGTGTCACAAATCAAGGCTCCCGTGCCCTTGAAGCCAAGCATAGGGGACTGAAATACTATACAAAATATTGATGTACCATAGAGAGAAAGGCGCTTAACTGATACAATGCAACAGATGACCATGAGATATATAGCTATACTGTTTTTAGAACCTAAATCATGTGCGGCTTTAAAACACACAAAAAAACAAACAGTAGTGAACAGTTAAACCAACGTAAACGTGAGATTTTAAACTATTTTCACATTTAAAAGTATAAACAGACATATTGTTCAGTGCCCTATAATGAACTTATCTTAATCTTACCACTGAAAATTCATCTCTGTCCAGCATGCCATCCCGGTCAATGTCACTCAGGTCCCACACCTAAAGACAGTGGCGCACAAAGGAAATAACAGTGAGGTATTACTAAATGCTAGGACCACAAACGCCGCCTAATACCCTAGCCGCGTGTCCCAGACAAATATTGCAGTTTAATGAAATGTAATGCGTTAACGGTATTTGTTTTGGATATCAATTGACTTTATTTTTAATTGCTCATTACAGGAATTAACAAAAGCATTTCAAATGAACCAGAAGCAGCCCTGGGATGCAGCCTCAACACTGCACAGTCTGGCTTAAGTCCACCCCCTTGTGGACATTATAAGTCAATCTTGTTTCTGCCCTCCGTTAAACTAGTTATCATAGCTTTATATCCCAAAGAAAGGGGGTTTATAGCACCTATTCCTTGACTCTTTGGTGAAAGACAGTTTTCTATTTCACATTTATCTTTTCTTTAATAATTGCAATCAAATACTTTTAATTGTAAAGAAATGAGGGTAACACAGTTAAGACTGAAGAAATAAGAAAGCTGTATAAACTACACTTTCAGACATCAGCACTTTTGAAGGATGTACTTCAAAGGCAGGACATACAGGTACAACATTACATATTAGTTGCTTAGCAGATGCTTTTATACAAAGCCACTTACAGTCGCTAACATTTCTACACTCATCCACTGATACAAATGGATAATGACTGAAGCCATTCAGGTCAAGTAACTTGCTCAAGCCCTTCACCTTAACCGCTACACCCACCCCCTAAAACAGCATTTTCAGACACGCAGCGAGAGAAACGGTGAGCTAAAAAAATCTCAGGAAGTAAAACCCCGACTGAAGCCCTTAAGTGGAGGAAGATCATCGCACCTACTTCGATGCCGCTCCACAGGAATAGGTGTCGTCAATTATTCATTCGCCGTTATTCGAAAATGAGCTTCAGTCTGTCTCCGCGACCCCCGCCCCCGACCCACCAGCGGGAATCTCCGCTGGGACTTACCCGACCCAGGACGTCTACCGGCAGCTTGGAGTTCAGAAGCACCGGTTTCACCTTCTCCCCCGACAGCATGCCGTTGACAGGAGAGAGGCTGTCGAAGATGGCGTCAAACTTCAGCTTCTCTTCGGACTGAAAGGCAATAATGCACAAAGAATAAGCCATTCAACACATGCACGGCTGAACTCATTACATCATTGTCTCCTGCTGTTCAAATAACCTGCTGACATCTATTTTGGTACAGTAAAATTTCACTCCAGCAAACTATATAGTTAGCTGGGTATTAAATCAATTCAAAATATGTACATTCAATGTAAATGATGGCTAACTTTAGTTTTCAGATACTTCAGTAGCAGGTTCACTTCTATAATTAGAAGTATAAACAATTGCGTAAAGCAGTTTCTGAAAAGGAAACTGGATATGGTACACTGAAGTGACTCATAGTAAATACATAGTAAATGCGGGAAGAAAAAAATATATACACATTCTTCTCACCTTGACAACCCATGGGCAGTCAATGGACACTCCTCCAGATGATAGGAGAGGACTGCTTGTGTCATGCTGGAAGTGTAAGATGTGTCAGCTTAGGCATTGAAAAGGAACTGGGCAGTGTACTTGATTCACAGGCTAAACTTATGGGAACAAATGAGCTTTGATTTACCCAATTGACCAACAACTCATAGGTCTTGTGGGTCATGAGGTGACACACAACAAGAACGTTTAACAGAAAGAAGGTGGTTCAATATTGCCTTGAAGTACAGCAACGAGCAAACAGGACTTCACTTACGAACTTTGGGGGAGGAACGGCTGCATTGAGGCTTTTGAGTTGCACCTCCAGTCCATTTTGGGCACAGGCAACCAATCTTAGAGCAATGAAGAATTGCTTTTTTTTTTTTTTTTAAATAGATGGTTAAAAAAAAAAGACGGAAGAAACAGGATTAAGACCAAAAACCCATCTTCAATGTCTCTTGAAACACTACAACTGCAAAGAGACGATGCTTTTTATTTATTTATTTGAAAATCATGCTTGGTTGGCACAATTGACAATTGCCATGTACCTGTTTATTCAAGCTGCCTTTTCGTTCAGAATCTGCCAAATCCCATATCTAAGAAAACAACGAAAAAACTAATAAAAGCTTAGTTTCACAACATAAACGCACTGCAGTTCCTGTGACTGACACCATTCATTCACATAAAACTCCTCTATCGCAAAGACTCCTCCAGGAGTCCTCCAAGTCAAAATTAGACAGAACATGAAGATGACCCCCCCCCCCCACCTCCGTTTTGTGATAATTCAGTCCAAAGTACCAGTCTCTGGTTGGGTTACGGAGCTTACCTTGCCCAAGGTCAGGTCTGTCAGGCCAGACTTCTTCAAGAACAGGGCAGCATCTGTGGCTGCAACACGCCCACTACCAGACGGATCAACCTACAGGAGGAGAGACCAGACCCAGCGTTGACATAACAGAAACCTGATGAGCACGAACCAGGGGCGGCCCCTCAGTAACTCTCAGCTCTCAGTAACATTCTCAGCTCAGTAACCTCATAGTCAAGGCCATCACTGTTATCATGTTAAAACACACTAAAATTAACAAATGCATCAACGGATTCTCAAACAAATATCAATAAAAATCCAAACAAAGGAATGTATTCAATAAAAAAAAATACTTAAAAACTTAAGATCCTAAAATCAAAATGAACTAATGTTGAATCTGAGTTAAGTAAAGAAAACTAGTTTTGATTGATCTAAATAATAATCTTCTGGTGTTCGCTTGTCGCTTAATACAGAGGTCGCAACACAAGACTTATTTCTGGACATTCAATTAAGGGAGCAGAAAATGTTAAATAAGGTCTGGTGTACTCAGAATTAATTAATAAATGGATGAAGGAATGAATGGAATCATCAAGCAATATATCAAAACTTAATATCAAATAATGTGTTAGGAAACCCTTTGCCTTCAACACAGCTCCAATCCAGTCAGACAAGTTTTTTATGTTTCTTGTGTGATTCTTCAAGAAGGAAAGCTTCCAATTCTTTGAGAGATGAAGGAGGTAGATATCTATTCCACTCATCTTCCAGAACTTCCCATAAAGTAAAGTATTGACGTTTAGAAGTTATTGGAATTTAGTATTTTAATTAATATGAAACATGTGTAGTATTATTTTCAATTGAAATTTGATTACAACAAAATACAAGTCCTTTTTTCATTTCCATGTGTGTGTGTTTTTCGCATGTGTTTACATACACACATAAAAACCAAGAGCAGGAAAAACTGACATTGAGATAAACCCATGACTAGTATGTATACAGGATGAAGTGATATTGATGTGCCTCCTCAACCCCAATACTAGAATATTTTTTTATATATAAAAAAAAAAAAAGAACAACAAAAAAGGTGGCATGTTGATACATGGGAAAATGAATGAACTTCATGTTACCACAGCTGCACTCTGAAGGCTGTGTAAAACAGGGCAGAACGACAGGAAACTATCGAACGTGTTTACTGTCAGGGTGAGCACTCGGTTTACTCCTCTGATGAGGCCCGGGTCATTATTAATTTATAAGGGAGGCCTCATCTTGCACAGGATACATTAAAGAGTGGATGGGCCTTGAGACAACTGCTCCAAATGCATGTCAAGGCTCCCAGTGAATGCATTTCCCAGCAGGAAGCCCTCACACCCACCAATAAGAAATAGCTTGGCTCTTCCACAAGATGCCTTCAAGTCAAATTGATGCATCTTATTGATCAAGAGCTACAGAGCTTAGAAGACCTTCCAAATCTGACATGCACTAAACAGCTCAACAACACATTTAAAAAAAAAAACAAGAAAAAAAGGTTTGAGGCCTTGGCATATATACATTTTGCCATTATTTTACTGAACTGACATTCTTATTGGTAATCCCACATCTTCTAGAATCACAATCAAATTCAACTATGAAAGCAATACTTTACCTGTCGATAGTAGTTGTCATAGACAGGATTACCACTTGAAAGCTGTGGAGGAAAGCAAACAAAAATGGTACATCACAAAGAGCAATCCAGTAGCTAAGAATATTATACACAGTATTAAATCAGCAGGAAAGTAGTAAAAATAAAGTGGTAAAAAATAAATTCTAATTCTTCCAAAGAAATCCTCGGCAGTTTTTTTGTACCATTTAAAAAAAACATTGTCGTTGGTGTTTTATCAGATTCAATCTCTCCAATTAAATAAGAATACCGTTTCTACCCCCAAATAGAGCAAACACAAAAATGATTATGATTATGATTGTTCTGAGAAGCCTTTAGGTGTGTTGAAACCAAAGGCTTCTCAGAACCCTAGAGACCACCCTACATCCAAGGCTTGGTCCTGATAGGTTGGCATCTCGTTTAACCCCTTCTAAAACATATGGGAGTTTGCATCACTGCTATGTATGTTAGCCCAGGAGACAGAGAATCCAATATAACAAAATTAGCCTTATTTTACAATTAAGCTTTACAAGCAATATTAATGGAATGCAAGATTTCTTTCTGCGATTAAAGACACATTTTCATGCAACATTGAACAAATTCATTCAGCCCATCACAAGCCTTTGTTCATCCCTGAAGGAAAACCACAAACACTTTTTTCTGTTGTAGCCAAGTAGTAGTTCTCTCTTTCAAAACAATGTGAAGGGGAAAAGGAAGGAAAGGATGGTGTGCTGACATGCAGAAAACAACATATTTAAACATTTGAGATGGACTTCCTGAGAGCTTCACTTCCTGTGGTCCTTTTACGGAGCGTTCCCATACATATCGCAATCTAGCCAGAAAACATTCTACAGACCAAACTACAAATTGCATACCCATCCGTAGCGAGTATGGTTGGCCATTCTCAAAAACACAAAGGGTTCGTGGCTTAGGCTTATGAGGGCAGATCTTAGTTTGGAGTAAGATCATTACGCTGGTATAACATCTAGGATGCAGCTTTATATTTTAAAAAAGAGCCAATCTGCTGCTCTCGTTCTCTTAGGTTTTGTTGACACCGTTATTACTTCCGAATTCATTTGGGTAAATTCATAAACTGTTCGTTATGCTTGTTATAATTCCACCACCCCCACTCTCCACCCGCCACCCAGCCCACTTTCCTTTCTAAACAATTGTGTGCCTGGAACTGTTGGCGATCTCTAACACTGAGTCTTTGTGTCTTCCTTTAATTGCACTGCAGCGAAACACTCCACATCATCCTCGGCCTTTGGGTGGTCACTAGCATAATCTTAATCCCTGCTGGATAAACATCCGAGTAGCAACGTCAGTTATAATATTAAGCGTAATAAATAACGTCGGCTCATGCCCGCTTCATAGATAGCCAGTATTTACAATTAACCGTGTTACCTTGAGACCAAGTTACAGTTGCAAAATACAGAACAAATTACTTTAGTTCTGAAGTCATAATTGACTCCGATGTAGTTCCTACTCATGGTGGAAGGAGTTTAGGTTTATCGTTATCATAAGAAGTTCTTGATAGGACATAGGAGTCATGACATACTAAACTAGGGTACAGCACAAGTGTCTTGTGGGACTCAAAATTCAGGGTGTCCACCATCCAGGGGCCTAAATAGTACTATACCCATTGTTCCCTAGAACCAAAGTATATTGCAACGCATCGCAAATCTCAAGACAAATCAGCGAAAACATAGCTGTGTACAGGTTTCACGGGGAGATTTTCAGCAAAACATAGCTGTGTACAGGTTCCACGGGGAGATTTTCAGCAAAACATAGCTGTGTACAGGTTCCACGGGGAGATTTTCAGTAAAACCAAGGACAGCGGTTACCGTAATCCCTTTGTGACGTTAGTCATACATCCTACTCCTAGCCCATTACGTTCACTTCCTTTAACATAGAAAAAAATACTTCCCCAATCTAAGTATTCCAAATATTAACCCCTGTATTACTTGTTCCCAGTCATTCACAAATAAAACAAGTGTGGCTGTGGCATTTAATTCCAGGCAGGATAACGGGCTGTAGTCATGGTGATTTCAAATCGGAAACTGACAGAATAGAATCGGTTCAGAATATGATTAGGACCAACACTTTAAAAAGCAAGGATTTGTTAAGTGTTCCTCCTGTCTCAAAGCTAAATATTTAAAAATGTTTAACAATGCTTGAAACCACTGCAGCTGTTTTTCATTTTTATATTTGAGACTAAAAATAGCAATACAGCAAAGTAACAGCAGCACACATTCAAGTCATATGAAAATGAAGTGAATTAAATTTACATAAACAGACCTTTGCCACCAGTCACTCTTATATGGACATATTACAGTTCTCACTGTGACACTAGCCGGTTACACTTTACTATATAGTATGGCTGTCAGAAAAGTTCATTTCGGAAATCACAGACCAGGATTTAGACTAAAGCAGAATCTTAAATGCAGAGTAAATGTGAAAAAGATTTTTTTTATTCTTAAAAGTTTATTACTTCTGAAAATACACAATAGACTTAATGCTAGTTAAAAATCAACGGAAGCTAGCTAACCAAGGGTCTTTCTTCACATTATTATGATGGACCGATTACAATACATAAAACGAAATGATATTTTGCTTTCAATGTAGTGTGTGCGAAATGAAAAAGTAACGGATCGGGGCAGTGATTAATCACAAACCATGGAATAGAACTTCACCAACGCCACGTTTGTTGCTCAATGTTCCCTTCTGTGGCGGAACCACCTCGCAAGTTATAAAATAAAAATCACAGCCTAATTACCTATAAACAAAGAAACAAATCGCGCTGATATATTTAGTAATATATGATATTAAGTAAAGTTAGGCTTAATAGTACGCCACTATTAGTCGAATATCTAGAAATATAATGTTCAGTTGTTTAACAAAACTAAATACTTCGATTTGTTTGTCATCTTCACCGGATACCACCCCCACCAAAAGCTATTAAACAAATTAACTAATTTACATACAACCCACTAGTTATACGGAAAAAAAACATGCGAAACTAGCTTCATTGAAATGAAATGATATGATATGCAAAAACTGCTGGAAATCAGCAAAATAGACAGTAAACTAACCATGACATCATGACACTAAACCAGAATTCCATAAAAACCATGAGCGCTACAAATTGACCAAAAAAAAAAAAAAAAAGAAGTCTTAAATGAAAAATTAACTATACAGCCAAAACTAAACCGTTTGCCAAAACTTCGCCAACCAACTAACTAGCCACCATTACCTACTCTTGTTAGCTAGCTAGCTTGTACTCATCCAGCTGTCTGTGCCAAGAATCTTGACAGTTCAGTATCAGCAACAAAACATGTAGCACTACAGGAACTCGTTTAGATTGGAGTACATCTTTTGGTTTATGTTTAAAATCAGACCCAAAAAAGAATATGCAGCATTTATAAAAACTGAAAGGAAAGAAAGTTCTCACCCACCCTTCTCTAAATTGATACAAACTACGCCCTTGCTTTACGCAGTCCCAGAAGCTCTGAGCTGAAACTTTTCCCAGTCAGACAACTTCTAGAAAAAAATATACAACGGGGTGGGGACCAGTCCATTTTTAATTTCCAAGCCGGTAAACCTTGGACCAACACACCTGCACACAGCGAACAAATGATAAGACACATTTAAGTTATATAGTCGGTGTTAAAGACAGTGTTACCTGAGTCAGGGATAGACTGGCAGCCATAATGTTTCTGTTCCCACTAGTCCATCCTGCGTTTGCTGGGCAATATAGGGGCGGCTGTAAAATATGGAACTAGCGTGCAACGTAACTGGAACTGGAGTGTGAACGCAGCGAGGTTGTAAATCAAACACGGAGCTGTAGCTTTCGCAGGAAAGGAATGTGAAATTACGGCTACATGGAGGCGAACCTTATCGCTCTTTCGTTTGTTTGTTATTTTATATCAGTTATACTATATTTTATTACTATATATCAGTTAAATTAAAACAGGAGACATGTAGTTTGAAGTATATGTGTATTATGATTATAGACACCTGCGTATTGTTTCCTAGGCTAATTTCGAACCAACAGAGCACATTATCAAGTGGACTACTAGGACAGAGAAGTGTTAGCTTTGTGGGCGATTGTGAGTGTGCAGAAACGAAACAAGTTTTTTAATTAACAATGTATGTATTTAATTACTTATTTATTTATGCTTATGTCATTTTTTGTTCTCCATATGCGGCCACTTGTGTGGTGCTCGATAATTAATTTGCACAACAACAAAAAAAAAACTACAGATTTTACTTACTCATGTCACACCAGCTTCCCTCATTTTCTTTGATTTATGAGTTTGACATGTTTGGGTCAGGGTTAAAGGGCATTTTAGAGTAATTTATAGATTCCTTGTATGTAACCTTTAATAAATCTGAAAAACAATAGGAATCATTATCAGATTTGCTGAAAATCCTATCAGATGTTGTAGAGCTGGCTATTTATAAATCCAAAATGTCTCTCTGTGTTCAGTTTTAATATATCTTCTCCCCAGACATATTTCTTCACAACTTCTGTTTATTGGACCTGCTTTATTAACTGCTTGGCCATATAATCAAAATGATTCCAAATAATTTATATGTATAGCATTTTTATTTTATTTCAATTTGTTATAACATTCACAAGGAAAAATAAACAATAAACAACTGAATGATTGCTTTTAGATCCTTAGATTGATACTATTATTCTTCTTGACTATTACAATAATTGGAGTAGGAGCGGTGTGTGTACACTTATCTTCTTTCCCCTTGATAAACTGGTGCCGCCACTACACTGCCACTAAGGGGAACCCAGAGCTTTGCTGAACAAGAGAGGAAATCTAACAGTTCAGACTGCGTTTTTGTTTTTGGAGTGTATCTTTGTAATTCAGTTGCAGCACCTCCAAGTCTTCACGACGAAAGTGGTGTTACAATATATTCATTTGTGTGTAATATTTAGTCTTGTGCGTCAGATTTAGTCTTACATCTGTTTTGTGTTTGCTTTGGGTTACATATACACAAGAGCTATGGCAAAAAATTCCCATCAAGGATTCAGTCAATCATGTTTTTGTACTCTGTCCAGGAAAGATACTTTAATGTACTATATTATCTTTAACGGTTGAACCTCGTGGATTAGGAATCATTTTCTCTCAAGGTTAAGTTACTGATTATTATTACTATGATTATTTCTAAATTTTAGTAATTTATTTGCTTGACATGTTCTTCAGACTTACAAGGAGTCACAAAGAAAACACTTAAACTGTTCTGTCGGATATAAACAGCCCTTTTATCTTTGTTGTCTTTCTCTGCAAAATTCTAATAATTTGCTTACACCGGTGTAAGTGGAGTTCTTTTTTCCTTATAACCCTGTCATAAAGGTTTTGTCGTTGGGATTCATTGTTCTTGTTTTCATGTACCTGTTTCCATGTGTGATTAAAGAGCATGTTTAGTTTGGACTTCCACTAAGTCTCCTTGCTGTGCCTCGAAAGCCGCGTCTGGCCGGGACTCGGTCCATGTGGGAGCTGCGCTTGGGTTCATCCTTGCTCTGGTGCCCTGCACCTTGTGACAGTTACGGCTATCAAAAATAAGGTTATTATGTCATGTTTTTTATTTATAGAAAGCTACACTTAATTATCAATATATGAACTACAAAATGCGTATCTTCTGCAGTGTGCTTCTGTTTGCCTTCTCACTTGCTGCACCAGTCAGTACCTCAAGGAGACTGCGTAGGTTTCCCTATGCAAAGAAATAATGTCTAACCTAGGGCAAAAATGTTGAAGTCTCTACTGCCTGACCATGCCTTTGGTTGTCCAAAACACATAGACAGCATTGAAAACGTAATCATTAAATAACAACCTCCTTTGTAACATAGTTGTAACATACAATACGCAAAATAATGGAACTTCTTATTTAGAAAATATTTTAAGAATAGGTTGTTTTTTTCTTCCTTTTGACAAAATAAATAAGAAGTTAAACAGGACTGCATGATGACTGCTGCAGGGAACAGTGAGGAGTGATGCCAGTGATGGCTTCAGTAGCAATAGGCCGTATATGTTAAATACGGTCGTCCCAAACCAGAAGTTTGTCAGGTGATAATACACAAATGTCTGACAAAGGTGTACACTTTTATTTTGTCCTCTGTAATGTGGTTTTCATAGTTCAAGGATTTGTCTCTGAATCACTGTTGATATTATCTGATATAATAGATTTTTCCACAACATTTTGTCAGAGTATATTTTAGCGGCATCAGGTGCATCTCACCGCCTGAATTCAACATACCTGACTACCTACAGCAAGGTAAGTCAGATACAACCTCAACGTCACAACAGCTTCATAACTCTATTACCTGAGGATAAATTGTGGAGAAGATTATGTTGCATTTTACATTAGCAAAGAATAGACAATGGCTTAAATACCCATTATTACAGAACAATTAATAAGCCAGCCTCTAGCAGAAACTCTGTCATGAAACTGATTTTTGTGAAAGTAGACATTATTATGGCACTGGCTGACAGGGTGTGAAAACTAGTTATCTCCTTACAGGCAGCTGGCAACTGAAAATACACAGCGAGACAATGAGTAAGACATCATACTTCTCGACACTTCCTGCTATGACTATTGGTAATTTAATAATAATAATAATAATTTAACTCCCTCGAACATATATTGCAGTGAAATTTAATATAATTTAATTGAAATAAAAAATGTTAACTTTTAACATTTTAAGTTATGAATATAGTTCCAATGTTTACTTTTTTAAAATAATTTTTAAAAAACCCTTTTAAATATGTACAAAGGACACTAAATATTCAACAAACACAAACAAAACACTGAAATCACACTAAACTAATAAGGATCGTTTTCAAATAGTTTAAAAAGTTGAATTTTTACACATGTAAATAAGACAAATGGCACAGTGCACAAACAGAGGAATGTCGGTGAACCACAGAAAACATACTTTTTTTTTCTCATTAAGCTCTCATTTAACTTACCCTTTCCAATTACACAGATTGTGAGTTCCCAAATCTTGTCTGTATACACCAAATAATAGTAAAACAATTATAAAAAATTGACACAATAAACATTCAACCTGTGTACGTTTAAGTTTTTAAAACAAAATTACATGTAACATAACAAAAAACTAACAAAAAAAAATTGCTACTGTATGTAGCAATTTCTGTTTTGAGAAAAACAAGTTATTCAATGTACGGTAAAATTATCTTCACAAATACAAGGACAATTCCACCCCCCCTTATGCATTTGATAATTAACCTTTCACAAATATTCCAAATCCATAAATGTTCACATTAGGAATGTGAAATAAACCTTGTGTTTTTTGTGTGATAAATAAATACACGTAATAAACTAAAACTTATCTCCTCAGAACACTGTCTTTGATGATAAGAAAATACGGTTTTATAGATTCCCACACTCCACTGACCGGAGCACTCAAATAGCAGCTTAATTACATTGGTATTGAAGAAATGATACAAGCTATACAAAGTATATCATGGAAAGTTTATATACATGGGGCAGATCCCTAGATGTTGGACATCTAGCCGGACATTACAGTAACACTCTTTAAATTATACATCACATACATTGCTTGCAAATGGTCGCACATTCAAAGCCAATACAATTTTAGCAGGCTGTGATGTACTAGAACTGATTTTGCCCATAGACCTGGCAACTGTCATGAATAGTTTTGAGTATTATAGCGTTGGGTGGGTACAATATTACAATAATACACAACAACAATATTTATTTTACGGTGGGGGAAACACATTAAAATACTGTCATACCACAATAAAACATTTTGGCATATCGTGCAGCCCTAGCTGCTACGTTTAATTTTTCGTTGTTTTTTAAATTACTGGTAACTTTCATTTTCCACGTTCATGTATACAACTGTAAAAAACTGACTATATGCTTCAGGCTGGGAGGTCTTGAAAGTGGTGAAGAACTATATAGCCAAAAGAGTGAGAATGGCACCTCAGAAAGAACAAACCCCTGCTCCTGAACTGTACCTGAATTTGACAATATTCAAGTGTCACTTAACAGCAGATGGGAAAGTGCATAAGGTAAAAACCTGTTAAAAATCTATTTTGAAAACATTGGCAACAATACAGGTGAAAGACTCCTCAGAAACTAACCAGACACTGTGCCAGTTCTTAAAAGAATGGGATTGGGAATGGAAATCCATACGCTCGTTTTCTTCTCCATCTCTGTCTGGAGAGAGTACATCTGGTGTTGCTGGTTTGAACCCTCTCTGTTAGTTAGGGCAAAAAGAAATTGATCCTCTGGGGAATGGATTTACAGCCCTGGTCACAGAAGAGCTTTTCCTCCTTAGGAAAATACACCATGGCCTTGGCCACGTCGTCCAGTGTGTCCTCGCTGGGCAGGAGACCCCGTGCCATGAAGGCATCGCGGGCGCAAAGTTTAACGTGGCGGTACTCCAGTGGTAGGAACGGCACAAAAAAGTCAATCAGGTGATCTGACAAGAGCTGACTCTGAGAAAAGCCTCCTGAGAACACAGTATTTAATGCACAAACAAGAGAATCAGTCCCCGACAAAGAATTCAAGCTACGGTTTAAATAATATGAGAGAAAAACGTGACCGATTCTAGCATTAAGTCACTTGATGTGCCATTGATAAAACCTTGTGGTTGTAGTATTTAACTTACTACCATTCAGTAAGTTAGATCTGCGGTGGGTTTTAATTTCATACATCAATTATAGCATTTTAAATTAATCACATGTGGTAGTTTGACAGCCCTAATATATATATATATATATATACCCATTTTTATTTTATTCGCAGGAAATTTAAAATCATCCATAGGCAAAATACAACTCCACGCTCTAGCGTCAATTGACTGCTTGAATTTAGATAAAGCTTTGCTGATTAAGTAAGGTTGAATGATGGAGAAAGCTGCTAAAGGGCTTTTAAACGGCTAGTTTTATAACAAAATTCTTACAGATGGGTCTTTGGATAAAAGCAAAGTTATTTGCAGTTACTGTAAGGGTGAATTTGCGTATCACCGAAGTACGTCGAGTCTGAAGTATCTTTTACAAGCAAAACACAGAGTTGACACCAGCAGCAGTAGTGAGAGGGCTAGCAATGCAGGACAGCAGCAGCCTACTCTTTTAGAGTTTGTGCGCAGGAGACAAATGGACAAGTCAACGAGAAGCAAGCTAACAAACGCAATAGCGAACTTTCAGATACAGATTATTTTGTGTTTCTTTCCATTACAACAAAACACAGTATGCCTTCAACATAACACACTGCTTTTTAAATGTAAAATAGTTTATTTTGGGCCAAATCTGAGCACATTCAAAAAGTGTGATTAATCACAGCTAATTGTGCGATTAATTCGTTTTTTTTAAATTATCAATTCCCAGCCCTAATATATATATATTTATATTTTAAATGTTGGATAATTATGTAAATTCTAAATCCTTATGTAAATACAAATTTTCCTTGTATAGGCACAGAGAGGGCCATGTTAAGCCAATGGATAACAGGCTCAAACTGAAAAAGGTTGGCTAGTAAAAAATGCACAAAAACTGATTGAACTAAACAAAACATCTTTTGTCATTTTGCCCTAGGCCTCCAAGTACCTTAATATAGGCCTGGGCATCGGTGCCAGGTGTACATACCGTGTGACTCCAGCATCTCAGAGCGCAATCGATGCTCTAGATCCTCCAATCCAATGTCCTCTCGGTTTTGTCCCGAGTGCCAGAAGTCCAGTGTCACCTCATTTATGGCTGCTCCGCCGATGTTACTACAGAAACAACACCACTGTGGTGATATCTACTTGTCTGGGGAAACTACTCTGATGGCGTATCTATGAATTAAATACCTCATGAACAGTAGACCTATTATCTTTCAAAGCTTGCATGAGCTCATCATTTTAGAATTCATTTCAAATGTGACTTCACATTTGCACAAATGCACATTCTTTGGCAAATACATTGGTAGCAATCCCAGGAAAACAGTTGAGAAAACTATTTTTGAATACCATTATTAGGAATGTATTGAGAAGTGCAATCAATATCATTAATCAAATGTGTTTCTTTATAATTCCACTTGAGACATTGTACTTGTACAGTACAACAGCAGAATTACTAAAGATAATAACAGCTTTCGTCAGCTGACAAAAGTCAGCTGCTCTCCAATTTCAATATGGGCCCATTTTACAATAAGATTGCCCATTAATGCTCTTCAACTGCACAAATAGTGATGGTATAATCTTACTATCTATAACAAAACCCTGTGATGGTCCACAATAGTCAGGGACATTCATTGCAGTTAAGTGCTTAGAACCAACCTGAGGAATAGGAAGATTGCCCTCCTGTAGCTGACCCCATCCACATTGTCATAGTGGTCCATGAAGGGTTTGATGGCATCGATGAGGCCGGGGTGCAGCTTATCGGCCTCGTCAAAGATAAAGAGCGTCTGCTGGCAGCGTAGCACTGTGTCACGAATCGCCTCCCTCAACTGACCCTGTGCAAAAACAGAACCTGAACCGTAAACACTGTACACTTGTACACATACGGTCTCATTCTCCCTCGCACAGGCACATAAGCACAAAACACAGGAGTTGTCTACTAATACTAGTACTAGTCATACTTGTCATACTAATAATGTCACACATAAACACCAATACATCAAAACAGTTCAAACTGATAAAGTTCTTCATTCAAATAAAGGAAAGTAATTAAAAGGCTATCAATAGCAGACCTACGCATGATCCCTGGCAAATGTGTATGCCGTGGATTTTGAAAATAATAATTTAAGGGTGGGGCAAGCGTTTGGCTTTGGCTCAGCTGTGATCAGCCCATGTTTTCCTCTGCTATTTGTACGCACTCCCAAAGCAGGCAGAATATGTTGCGTGCATCGGCATAGTTAAATCCACATTTACATGTTTGCAAACTATTCTGGCAAGTACATTGTGTTTTAAATAATCAGCTGACCTGTGTGTATGCTTATTCTACACAAAACATTTTTAAACTATACACCATAATCTAAACTTAATCTTTTGTCATATTTACTATATTTAGTTAAATTACATCACATTGGATGTAGTTTTTAAATTAGAACAAGAATGCAAATGTAATTTTGCAATAAAGCAATTAGTAAATAGTGATCGTAGTCTTTATCAACTACAAGACCCCTGACTTCAGCTTAATATTTCAATGTAGAAGTAAATACCCCCCCAAATGCAATAGTAAAATAATTCCACCCAAATATTTCTGCTTTTAAAGACTAAGACTATTCTGTTCTTCTTGGCCTCTCTGACTGAGCCGGCGTGTGTACTTACCTTGTACACATCTACCAGCTGGGCGTGTGGGAAGTGGAAGGGGGCAATGAACAGCCGCACACATTCGCTCTTCACTCCATCGCGGTACAGGTTCTCTATAATCAGCCGGGCGACAAAGTTCTTGCCAGTGCCAGACCAGCCATGGAAAGAGAGGGTCAAGGGCTTATTGGGATCAGTGTCGCTAAGGAAGCCTTGTATTGCTTTCAGAACCACAGACTGGGCCAGGTGTTGCCCGTGAAGCCTTAGCTCCAGATCCTTTGCCAGTCCTGTATGAAGAGTAGGGAATAAAAGGTGATAGAGGGAGGGCTGTTCCATAAACGCAACTTTTAGTCACTTTCTTCTAATACAGTCGAGCATGTTTAAGAGATTTTCGTTTAGTTTGGTACTTCTCCAATGCTTTTCATCAGAATGACGTTTCAAGCAGTAATACCAACATTTACAAAGGGGGTTTAAAAGACTTTATAGGTATAATAAGGATTCTACCTGTGACATTGTTTTTAATCCGGCAATCCCCAGTGTCACAACACTGCCCCAGACTGCAATACAGCTCTGTCAGGGTATGCATGTAGTCCTGTGGTAACATTGACCAGGAGTCTCCAGATGGCACTGAGGAGAAGAGAATACCCCAGATGCATGAAAAATGACATCATCATTTATCATTTAGATAATGAGAGTGTCCTTGTTATTCATATTAAGATACAATACTACCTCTTTGTGAGATATTTACTACATGCTACATGAATAACTAGATAGACTTTAACTGACTGACTGTCAGTTGAATTATCATTATAAGTATCATCACCAATGTGTTAGTTGACAACACTGAATAAACACAGAGTACAACTTTAACAGCAATTAAACTAGTAATAACGGCATTGACATAGGTATCAAACTGATTTTCTTTTTCATTTTTTATAATGACCAAAGGATCCAGCACATCCTCACTCAATAGGTAAATACACTCAGAAACCAGTTTATTGGGATCACCCATCTAGTACCAGGTTGGACCTCCCGTTGCCTCCAGAACAGCCCAAACGATTTGGGGCATGGATTCTACAAGGTTTTGGAAACGTTCCACGAGGACGGTGGTCCATGCTAACGCAATGGCAACATGCAGTTCTTGCAGATAGGTTGCTGTTACATTCATGCTGCAAACAGCCAGTGCCATCTAATCCCAAAGATGCTCTATTGGTTTGATGTCTGAGGACTGCACAGGCCACTCAGGTAAACTGAACTTGCTGGAACCATTCTGAGGACATATGTGTTTTATAACACAGATTATTATCTGGCATGAAGTGTTCATGTGATGAAAGACAAACTGTGGCCATGAAGGAATGCACCTGGTCAGCAACAACGTTCAGATATGCTGTGGCGTTCAAGCGTTGCTTAATTGGAATCCAGGGATCTATAGTTTGCCTGGAAAACATTCCCCACACCATTACATCACCACCATCAGCTTGTATGGTTGACACCAGGCAGGATGGGTCCATGGACTCCTACTGCTTATTCTGACTATGCCAGCGGCATGACAACAGAAACTGGGATTAGTCTGACCAGGCAATGTTTTTCCACTACTCAGTCTCAATTGCCCAGTGTTGGTGATTGAGTGCCCACTTATATAGCAAGCCATGGCCAGGTATCTCACTATCTGCAGAAGCGATCCATTTTCGTGAACAGGGTACCTAATAAACTGGCCACTGAGCGTTATCTTTATGTTAGTTGGTAGCAGTATTCCGACACACACACATACATATT
>JAOVYW010011077.1:0-28252 GCA_025775045.1 Hiodon tergisus
AATTGCCACTGCTCTCCTTCGCTATTAATGGTGACACTTTCTCCTTGCTATGTGTGGTACTGTATGGCGTTTTCCAAAGCATTTATTCCATCACAGGACAGTCAGCTTAGCCCAGGATTGTGTTCTGGCCCACTGACAGCATACAAACCTGACAGGTTCTTCTCTAGTTTCCCTGGCAAATTACCACATGGTTTACAAGGATCTACAGCTGGTATATTTGTTAGTTCAGCAGGAAAAGAAAAGAAAAAAAGTTGCCCGCTTAAGGTCTGTATTACGGACTATTACATGCATGCTGAATTAAATCAATGCATTCACATGCCACTTTAAAGGGATTCTGCTACAGCGTTCAGGTTACGGGATATGGGATATTCAGGTTAAATACTTTCAGATTTACTTCCCCTAACTAAAGGGCACTGTATAAGGAATGTGCAATCTACTACAAAATAGCACTGAAAACGTAGCAGTCAATAGCTGCTAATAACACAAATATCTTGATTGCATCTTTTCGGTACCATGCAACTAAGAGGACCGGTCACGGCATCCCATAAAACTATAAACAACAAGCATATGTTCTGTATTTAATATATCAGTCAGTACTGAACATATCGGAAATGTTTATTGCTTGAGGGTTGCACTGCAGGTCAGGTTCATCTTGTCCACCTGCCGATCTCCTGAAAATACCAGAATGCAGCTGACTTCACAGAAGGATAAAACTAATATTCTCACCGAACAATCTCAAATCAGGGTCCTAATTTTCTAATTTTTTCTTCTTCCATTCCATCGTAATTGCAGGGCATGTCAACCTGAATCTAGTAACATGAAAATGCCCACCCGACTATCTCTTGGATCGGTGTTAATTATGAAGGCCAACATTTGGATTTGTCTTTTGCTAAATGACCCCATGTAAGATTGTGCCGCCTTCAGTGTGTGCCACCAATGCTAGGGGTTGAACTTCCATCCCCACTGCTGTGGTGCACACAGGACAAGTGTATTTAAACCATCCTCTACTTGGAAATCAGAGTCCAACAAAAACCTCAACCCTAATTCTTTGAAGAATTGATGTATACCTTTCATCCACCAGTTGAGCATGTTAAGTACTGGGAAGTTATAAGATGTTACACATATAGTGTAAAATCTAATTCACCAGCACAGAAAAACACAGAAACATAGCAAAAGTGAAACACGGACAGACAGAAACAAAAAAGGGAACAAAGAGAGAGGTAATGGATAATTCAAACAAAAGGTCAGGAAACAGATACTCAAAAGCCCACGTGCATGGTATATACAGACAGCATGATAAATTCTGGGACACAGACTGGGTGAGAGGGACTTGGGTATTACATTATTCATTGAAACAAAAGATCTGCAAATCAATATTAACAGCAAAACACTGGATGGGGAAAACGGCCTAATCAAATCATATTTCAGGCTGCCACAGTAACACAGGCGTAAACAAACCGTTTAGAAGCAAGCTGGTGTTACGAAAAGGGGGGGGTCATTTTTTCTTTAAGAAAAACACCTGTACTCCATGTCATAGTATAACTTAAATTTAATTAACGACAATATAACCAAACCATACGCGCAACAGACAGATACAAAGTTAACAAGAATTACACGTATACACATAGAAAATAATTAACTGACCAATACAAATAAACAAAATACACCCAACGGTTGCCGACATCAAGGTACGGACGTCATCGTTCGTTATCCACAACTGAGTGAAGCATCAAATTGTTTTTTTATTATCAACTGCTCTCTCTCTCTCTCTCTCTCTCTTGACCTTCAATTACTAATAGAAACAGAACATTCCATTTTCAGGAAGGAACCCCCAACCCCTGCCCCGCCTCCCTCCAACACACACTACGTCTCTCGCCAACCACATCTTTCTTACTGTCACACGCCAGCGTCTCACTCCAGTGTTTTCGTGCCTCCCACAATCCTCCCTCCGTTTTCTGTATATTTCTCTCGCTCTCACACCCAGGCCGCTCCCTCCCTTTTTGTAGGCTACGTTTATCCCCAGACCCGACTGGTTAGTATGCAGCGATAATACAGGTATCTCCGTTTTTCTAAAACGTATTCCAATGCGCTATCATCGTTTCGTAAATATTTAAGCATAATAAGGTTTCCATTTCATTTTTATGTTCTAAGCTATTAGTAAAGGATTTATACCGTCCACATCAACTGACTGCACCAATCAAAACTGTGAAGCAACCCGAAATTAAATTGATTTACATAGGGATACAGACAGCAGCTAGTAACAAGACGGTTAACTAGTAACCCACATACTTATCACACACGAATAGTCTTGCGGGCCGAACATACAACAAACAGTTTGTTCATCTATGAAGCTATTTATAAACCGATTTTTTTAAACCACAAAACGGAGGCATACATGACCGCACGCACCTGACATGCTTCACACGCAAGCCGCTTGTTTGTTTACACGACACAAAAACATACTTCCAATGGTGTATTTTAAACCGTAATTTAGTCAGTTACATAGTCAACGTTCAATTTTTCAAGTAAATACACGCAAACCTTGATTTAAGTTAGCTCCACCCGCTAGTTAGCTAGTCTAGCTCAATAATGCTTCCACTCAGTGTTAAAATTGTCTAGCCAATACTATCAAATTATATTATATTGAAACAAAACACACACACACACCTATACACCAATAATGTCAAGAAAAAAACTGTGTATATTAGGTGAAGTGATCTGGATCTAGCGAGATAGATGATAAATAACCGGTTTTATATTTAAAAAAAATATATAGATATGATATAGGCAGTAAACCACACCACCTCAAAGGGGCTTTAAAAAATTGCGTTACCATGAAAACGGGCAGAGCGGTCTCATTACCTGCTTGTGCCCGTGCAGCATGTTTCTCTGTTGTCCATTTGGGTTTTTTTTTTTATCGAGCAGCGAAAAATTCACCAGCCAGAGATAGCTAGCTTGCTATTTCATTTTCTTCGTATTCCATATGATGTTTTGATATTTAAGGTTAAAAAATATGTTCCTTTATAAAAAAATAAATCTTTTATTTAGCTTATGATGGCGTCTTTCTTATTTACCGGCTTTTTTCAGCTATCTGGAAAATCCCCAATCCAGCGTCGATTCTCAGTCGGCAACGACGAACTCAGGTCTTTATACACCTGCTGTGTAGTAAAATATTACTGCTGGTTTACTGTTTTTAAAATACTCGATTAAAAAACTCAACTCGATATGAAGCGTTGTTTGTTTTTCAGTAGAAATTACGCCAAGCACCTACGTGTATGGGCTAGCTAGCTATCTAGCCTTGTTTCTTGCGATGCGAACGCGCTGGCGCTACTGTTTGTCCCTCAATGTGACAGCCGTCTAGGGACAAGCTCCTCTCTCGTCTCAGGCTCGCCTCCGTGCGCGCTTCCGTCGCAATTTGACCAAGAGAATTGATTCTGGAGAGGGCGCGCATGCGCGCGTATATACTTTATGTTACTACTACATACAATGCCAACACTGAACTGAGCACTCCTGTTGTTGTGGTGGTTTACGTTCGTGTTTTGAATGTTATGTCTATATGCGCTTGCTTTTTGCCATGGAGTACCTAGTAAGCAGTCCTATGATAATGCCGTTTCACGGTAGACCGAACTGCGGTTTAATCGCTGGTGGGAGACTACGTATTTAAAAGCGAACTATCTATGAAGATTTACGTCTCGCCGTTGGTTCGCTGTTCTTGTTGTGTCCAGATATGATACATTTACTTGCGTGAGACACAATTTTAAAACATGTTGCACTTGTAGAGGTGGCACTGAATAGGATGCTAATGGCGTTTGGTTGTTAAAAGCCACTTTATCGGGGGTGGGGATTAGCTCTTCGTATTATGAAATTAACAAGTTTAGTTTCTGTAGGAGGACCTCATAGAAGGAATCACAGCTCCACATGAACTTAACGTCGTGTACTGAAAAACTGTTACTGTTTTCCTTCGATGCTTTGTATATCATTCGGGCTTCGTCCCCAAAAAAAGAAATAATAAAAACGTTTGTATTAAGTTTCAGTTGCAATAGAAATTATAATGCTCTGTTCTTTTACACGAAAAAAAGAAAGGTTTGATTGATTGTCTAATTATCTAGTTCGATTTAAAAAGAATCAATTCAACAAGTAATGCTTTTATGGCGCCACCTGGTGGGAGTTATGTTGTATTGACGCTGTCCATGGTTCTTGCCAAGGAGGCCCGATTAACCGTACACCACATCACTAAGAGCTACTGAGACAGAAGCAGCACCATGACAAAGCTTAAATGCTGTGTAACAAGGGCTCATTTGTTTGGGCTGTATCTCGGATCACTTCATTCGGGTCGTAAAGTTGAATGACGGGACTGAGACTGACTGATTGGACTTTTCTGTAAAGCAACTGTTGATTGATTTTTCAGTTAATGAGCTGAATGAGCTGAAAAGTATTATCTGTTGAAATGAAAACGAAGGACCTCCTGACCTCCCGGCTGATCTGACAGGGAGCTCGCCCGAGTCATATGATTCAGATTTACTGGTCAAAAGCCAGACCATGTGATTGAAGACTGAGAGTCCCCAAGCAATAGACACTAGGGGATGAATGTGGGGCAGTAAATCAACTTGGGGTGTTTTCTCATCCCTTTGAGCAGCAGCCCCCCGTGGGGCATGACTGTCGTCCAATTGGAGCTGAACCTAGTGTACAGGCTGTGTTGCCAGCAGTGTGGTAAAATAACAGCAAGGGAACAGAAAAGCCTCCTGCACTCTTTGGGTCCCCCATGTGGTTGCTGGAATTAGCGCTGGCAAGCTGAGACAAATAAGTGCCACCAGTGATTCCAAATTAGAATGGAAACGATTCCAAACGGAAACAAAAGCAGAAGAGATACAGCTATCTACCGTTTCGTCAAACCTGCAATATCATGACAAAAAGTAACGTTACAGCACTGGAACCAGAAGAAAAATGTGTGCAGTCACCAGTTACTCTTGATTTGTATTTTAGTGCATTCTTATGAAACTGACCTCAAGGTTTACTACAACAGGTTAATCAGTATATATGACTGTAAAATAACTTCCACTGTTAACCTAAAGAAAAGCTACATTTTACACCTGCCATTTTGCTTCTCAACGTATGGTTCTTGCTCTTTGTTTTTCTAAGTAACCATGGCAGCTGGTTGCATTACTCCTGTGATGATATAACAGCTTCAGCAACAGCAGGTGACAACGACAGTAAAACAAAACCACTACCACAGAGACTGTATTCATGCAGACAACAACACTTCAGATAATTACTACATTACTTTCTCAAAGGCATCCTATAGTAACCACATCTAGAATTACTTACCAATTATTTTCTATGCAATATAAATTGATTTATTTGTTTTTGATTATGTATTTAAAGGTTACTAGCAGATGTTATCAAGCTTCATTAATGAGGGAACAAAAGAACAAAACTCAGAGGTTGAGTCCAACACGTGGCTTTGTTTTTTTTTTTTTTGCAGACAAAAACAAACAAGGTTTCCAGCCTTCATTTGGAATTCGTCAGAATATATTCTTCAACACCATCTAACAAATACGGTTCACAGTATTTGTAAACCGGAGCCATTCAGTAACTATGGGTTGTGTTTTCAAGTTAAAGAAAGTGAAAATATCTCTGGTGGAAAGTTGGTAAGACCACAGAAATAACTACGCGACTGGTGATCGTCAAAACTGTTTGAGCCGTGATCTTAACTATTCACCCTTCACACTTGTGAAATTGCCATTTGCTGCAGGTAAGTAAGCCGTTTAATCCTAAGGGCCGAGATGGACGCGCCTGAACTCTTAACTGCATGAAGAGCACTTCTGACGCAGTCTGACGTTCCCCTCTACACTCATCTAAACACCACGGTTACGCCCTTGCCTGTTCAGGAGGTCCGATGGTGGGGGAAGTTGAGGCCAGAGGGTTAAACAGGGGACATCCAGAAACCAACCAGAGCGAGGTGGCATTCAGATATTTACTCATAGTAATATCTAGATAAATAACACATTTTATTAACATAAACTAACAAGTAAGCTGACAATGAGCTTAATCTACAGACTTGCTTGTGTATCCTACCTCCTGTGTTGGTTTAATTATAGAATGCAGGTTTTGTAAAATGTGGTAAAACCTTTTTAGGGAAGGCTATATACTCAATATCCAATTTGTTGAATAATTGAGGAGGGGTTTTCGAAGTACTGATTAATTTATATGAACTATAAGCGCCAACATCAGCATATCTTCATATCATAAAATTGTTAAAATGCCCGTTTCCTACATTAGAACGCTCCATTCGATCTTTGTTCCATTGGAATACGTGGAACAGACAACAGCGCGTCTAAATAAAACTTCAAGAATTGGAATATTTGTGGAGCCAAGGGGAGTGCGTAACTGTAAAAAAGCAGCTCCACACACAGTAATTCCGCATCATCCTTCATTATAACTACCACATCACTCCATAGGCACATATGGCACATAAAACCATATGAATACCTCTAGCCAAACAGGTATTACTAATATTGCTGGCTCGCTTGCATAAACACCCACACTACAAACATCCCTCCCCCAGGTGGCCTAAAAGCTCTCGAGCATTAGTTGTCCATGGAGCTAAACCACATCTTTGATCTAAAAAAGGTTAAAGGAAAGGGCGAACAGTCCACTTAAAGTTAACGTTAATCTCCTTTTGCAGATCCGCCAGGGGAGCGCTCCTAACTCGCATGGAAGGCACGGAGGGGGACACAGCCATCCATTTCCAGGGACTCTGGCCATCCCTCGTACTTATTGGCAGTCTTCATGTTCTTCATTCGCTGAGAAAGAGACATCACGTGCAACCTCAGTTGTTTTGTTTAAAATTGGCTAATATTTTTTGTCCAATTCGAAAGTGCAAATGCATGCCGGCTCATCACTGTGAATCCAGCCACAACAAATGGGGAGGGTGAGGAAGAATGTCTCAGTCAATACAAGTCACCTTCAAGCCACCCGTGTCTCTCACTCTGCAGGGTATAGCCTGCACGAATGCTATAGTGCAAAGAGGAGAGGCACGTTTGCAAATTCCTCCTAATAAGGCTCAGTCTAAGTTTGGGTTAGCACCCTGGCCGACAGCCACTCGAGAGGCAATTCGAGTGCGTTATTCATAAAACCTCTATGCTTATTCATAAAGACTACCCTCAGATCAACCCCAGAACCTTCGAACACAAGTAGACAGGCAGAGTTACTTAACATTTATTATTTTACTACTACCTGCAAGTGGCCCCCACCTGTTCAAATGGGCTTTTATTCTCAATGCCCTTGGCACCCACAAACACCCAGCTGTCCCGGAAGGCCAGCTCCTTGGCTACACTGCTTCCCAGCTCCTCAAAGAGCCGGCGCGCCTCTTCATTCAATCTGATGATGTAAAGGGGGGAGAGGAGCGTTAGGGTGAAACACGGGACACAAGATAGACATGGCTAGAGCAGTTTGCTCTTCATATTATGTCATCATACTAGGAAGCTGGGTGCTTTAAATCACAGGCCTTTCATTGGCCAGTTCTAGAAAACACCACTTTCAATGTAGTGTTCTAACAGCGGGGCGGGGCGGGGGGGGGGGGTGCTTGGCTGAATGAGAGACGGGACTGCTCTTACTTGGTGGCCGCATCGTCAAATGAAGCCACAAACACCAGCGTGCCCTCGTGGAGCGGCCTGAGGAACTTCAGCAGGTCGGACACGTCTGGGCACGAGGAAGGAGAGAAACGGGAAGGGCGCCAACATGCTACATAATCATACGAGAAAAACAAACAATAACACCTAACGAGTAAGACCAACTTACCTCCGGCCCACATGTCAAAGGCCTTTATGTCCAAGAGCTCCCCCGTGACACCTGAAAAACATGTCGCATTTTTAATACACAGGAAACATTAAAAAAAATAAGCCATTTGAAGTATTCTACTCACTGTCTTTGAGCAGTCCAAAAGCCTTCTTTAATATTAACATTCATTATTAGTCATTTTGAAGTAAATTTGTAAATCGGCAATTATTTTTGCAATGCATTTAGGCTCCAAAGTAACCAGGACTCCCACCGACACATGCCCACGGGGAGGGTGAAAAATTATGATCCCGGTTGCCTTCGAGCCATTCGTCCACTCTGCAGGCTACACGGCTCGTACCAGAGGTTCAGAGGCACATCCCTCCCAGCCTACTGGAGCCCATGAAGCCAGTAGGAGATGAGAAAAGCCCTGCCTGTTGAACCCACCTTAGACCGGGTGGAGCTCTGCAGCCAAGGCACTCCAACGGTCACAATTAGAGAATGAGCTGACTTTAAACTGGCAAAACGCAAGCTCACAGAGCTCAGTCTGGGCCTTAACCAACTGAGCCTCTCGGGAGGCTACCTAACAACGAAAGGTCATTGTGTAGCCAAAATATACTTGTATAGTATAGTATAGTTACCATTAACCAAAGCAATGTTGAGCCCTCGGCCAACGTTGTTCTTGACACTGCTCACCAAGCTGAAAGGATGAAGAGATCAAGGTGGAAGAGCTACTAAGCACTGTTCCAGAAAAGACCATCTCACATCTCACAGCTAATGCACGATTCTGGGTACCGCTCTTAATGACAAATAGATGTATGAGTAAAATCGAGAAGAAATGGAAGAACTTTCACATTTTATCCTCCAGGCAGATCTTGGGACCAATGACATTGGCAGCACCGGAGACAATGCGGAAGGCCAGGTGCTTTGGAGGACACGGGGCCGAGAGACCACATTTGTACTTGCGTAGCCTTGACTCTATAAAAGACACAGAAAGCAGAGGGGTTGTTACTCTCTGACAAGATGCCAGCCAACCGTTCTCTCTGAAAGGGAACACGGACTTGACTGACCTTCTGTCGGTTCTTCGCTGGCTCCTGGGGAAGAGGTGGAGAGGGAAATAAAGTCAGTGGCCCTCACAATACCAAAGCAGACAGGACACTGCTAACAGTCACCCTGATTAAAATTGCATCCGCAGAGAGAAACACAGACAGAGACACAGGGGGGAACATCAAAGGAAGTCCTGGTCTCTTACCACTGAAGAATTGGCGCACCATTACAAAGCTACCGTCCCCTCCGAAAATGGCACTAGCTAACAGCCAGGTGAGTCCCACCAAAAGCACTACCACTACTACCCGCAGAGGCCCTGGAAGAGAGAGAGATTGCCATTTCGCTGACCCATGCCCACGTACATCGTTTCATTCATAAATGTATTCCTAAGCAAAACCTAAACAAGCTTTCCTCAGATATTTACATTAAAGTCTTTCTATTGGACAAATGGCTACCCAGCAGTTATAAGAAAATATAAGTTAGTTCCAAGGATCCCTCATGCCGTTTTTTAAGGTGATAAAACCAAGAGCCTAAAGAAGACATGCCAGTGTTGCCGTTTTATTTAGGAAGGTGTATTGATCTCTGGCACAGGGAAGTAATTAACATGCATATGAGAAAAGACCAGTTAGATTTTGATCTGCAAGCATTTGGTTTAATTCCTCACCAAATGCATTCGGTTTAAAACTCACCGGCCAGCCTCATGATAGAGGTGAGTCAATCGCGCTGGTAGTCTTGAACAGAGAGAGGGGGGGGGGGGGTGTATAAAAACTTTGTCAAACTTCAAACCGTACACTAGTGGGAATGCTGTACATGAAACCTTAGCGTAGAACCTCTGACCGAAACTTGGGCATCTGAATAACATCAAATGATATGCTGTGCTCAACACGGCAAGCTACCAGACCAATGTCAATATAATGAAATAATGCAGGAATGGCTCTTCATAAACCACATGAAAAGTGTTTCCCCCCCAAAGCTTCATTTGCACTGTGGCTCATGTAGAACAGTGGGGCGTACTGCATGATAACATGGGTAACGCAAAAACACAGCTATGAAGTTTGAATGCGTGCTCTTGACCGCTTTAAGCACAAAGTGCAACTTAGCAGCGACAAGTTTCCAAACAAGTTCAAGTAATCGTTTTTATTCAGACTTCAGATCAAATCCTTAAGATCAAAAACCCTAAGATCCCAATATTGCTTTGAAAAAGTTCAAATCTGCTCCCTGAAACCCTTTAAAATTTGACCTCCTCTACTTTAAAAAAGCATGAATAATACATTCAAAATTGCAAGCATCACCCAGTAATCTTTTTCTATAGAAATTCTTAATCTCAGCATCACCTGAACACTTACGATGTAGTTCCTTGCAACACTCGTCTTTGTACCTTCACACAGTAGTTGTGATTAGGGCATGGAAGCTCCGTGTCTGTTATTGCACTTTAACCTCAAAACTAGATAAGATATATCCATAAGCGTGGATAAGCATCTGCTAAATTACTAAAATGTAAAATCTGTTTCTTTGTTTCTAGTTTAGTTAAAATGAATGTAGTCTGACACCAAAAACAAATAGTCTGAT
Source organism: Hiodon tergisus (assembly GCA_025775045.1). Classification (NCBI taxonomy): domain Eukaryota; kingdom Metazoa; phylum Chordata; class Actinopteri; order Hiodontiformes; family Hiodontidae; genus Hiodon; species Hiodon tergisus. The sequence goes on from JAOVYW010011077.1 coordinate 10,393, forward strand.
TCATACCACTAATTCCATACTTGGCCCCATTCGAAAAAATTTTTTTTTTTTTTTTAAACCTTCTTTATGCATTTTTTGAGGTACCATGACTTAGCTTTGATTTCAGCAACAAAATGTTTTAAAAAAACACATGTTGTTATCATGGATTTCTTTCTAAAGCCTTGCTTAGTTTTGTGATAATAACAATACCTTAGCAACTAAACTTTTATTATAGTTTTACCCGATTCGCAGGAGGACATAGGGACTGAACAGAGCTGTTCAGTAGAGCTGCAATGGAAAACAGCTCAAGGCCTTAGTCTGTCCGGCCGGCGTAAATTGATCTTGCGGTTTACTAATTATGCTTCCTCCTTTGTCATTAGCAACAGGCAAACAATAGGCCCCTAAGACCATACTTATAGTAAAACAATTAAATCTATCATTCTTGGAGAATATAGCTGAAATATCACCTTTAAAAAGAGGAATGTTGATGGCACGCAGATAAGATTATACATAGTACGAATAATTTTCGACACGGCGCTTCATCTACAATATTAGCCATTTATCTTAAACATTTTTTAAAACACTGTTGCCGTGATTCATTACAAGTGAATTTGACTGAAATAAAGAATACAAATCGTACAACGACAAAAACTTGCTTCGCTGTGAACACAAGCGAAAACTCCGCCTAAAGCGGGGAGCTGGAAGTAGAATTTAAATCAACTTCGTTTTGGCCCATAGAGCTGTGTGTGCATCCGTCATTATTTAAACAATGACGTTTGCAATTTGGGTCACTGCTAGACTGACTATAAAGTTCTAAAACAAACGAGCAGAAGAAACTGGCCCAATAAGGGAATAACAACTTGTTCGAGAACGTCACATACGGAAACAACAGCTAATTTACACTATGGACAAACAAGCTACCACGTTGAAACAATTACTGTCGATCAACATTAGCAAAATAAGACTTTCAAAAATGATTTTTTTAAATGTTAGTTTGTAGCACTAAAAACCTACACACGAAAATCCCGACATTACGTTTTCCAAAAAACAATTCGCTTCCTTTAGATGCACAATTCTACTCATTTCTAGCCTAACAAGCTAACCGCTGTCATTCCAACTCTTGCTCTGTAGTTTATGGATTTGTGTGGCGTTATGAAAACAGACTAATCTTCAATAATTCTGCCTTATTTACACATTAAAATATAATATTACCTGATTTTGTGGTGGTCGCCGGCTAGGTTTAATATGATAATGAACTGCACTGTTTTACTTTCTTGTTTCTAGATGTAGCTTGTGACGCAAAAGCACTGCAATCACTATTACCCAATAAGCGATATCTGGCCCAAAAACTTCAGTTACATTTTCCCGAAAGCCATAGAGCTAACTAGTGAGCCATATTCAGTATATTTAATTAGTCGGTCGCATTAAAAATGAACTACCCAACCTAGGTAAAACGTAAACCTTTGCGTTTCTAGGCGGAACGCAAGATGCGTACAACGACAAGCATACGAATGAACGCACGCCAAACAATTGACCCCCCCGCCTGTAAAACTCAAGTGGTTAAGGTTCTTGTTCTTATTACTGAGTACAAGGACAAGTTATTAAATTATATACCTGTGTTAAAATGTTTTAACTCGCCAGTGTGATTCTCTTTCGTTTGAATATTCACAAACTTTGTGTCTCTTTCAGAGAGCTTTATGAAATCAAAAGAGATGTATTAGCATGCAATCTCCTTACATGTGTTGCCGAAGGATTCTTAATTAGAGAAACCCAGGCGCTGTTGTTTAAATGTGTTGGAGCGAGCTAGCTTCTTACACGAATATGGAAATTAATGGGTTCTAAAATAGTATTACGTGGCTTGTTTCGTCTCTCGTTAACTGAATTAGGAGTCCTTTATAATAGCAAACGTTCTATCCACGTAGAAATTGCATCGTGTCTCAAGCTTTATGTTATACTTGAACTTTATTGCTGCGGCTGGTCAGTTTCTTCCTTATGCATCAAGCTACGCTAATGTAAAACAAAAGTTAGAAGGCACATTACATTAAATCAATAAACCCCAATAGTGCGAAATGATTTAATAGATAGCCTATGCTGATTTCGTTTTGCAAGTTAATCAAATGCCTACGAAAGTTTTCCATGGGTTCTAATTTGTCTCTGATTAAAATAGTTTGGCCGGTATGATTCAAATGAAATTACAATAAATTCCATGAGTTCATGCATGACATTCAGCCTCCACTGGGGAATCATGTCCATAATGTCCTGCTAGAGGTACCGAGCCTCAAAAGGAACTGGCTCACCAGGAAATGAGAGCCAGGTGTTGTCTGTTTTCACAAATAAGACTGAGATGGCTGCTTAATACACTTTTAGTGTAGAAGGTTTCTTGCCCATATCTACCAGGAACTGCAAAATTTCCGGGAGTAGACAAAGGGTGGGATCAAACCCAAAAAGAGTCCTTGTGACTAGCTGGAGCTCTCCCAACTCTAAGACCTCCTCCAGCTACCCAATGTCCTCAGACGCGTCTATTGAGACTATGTCAAGACGGGGCTATGGGAGTGGTGGAAGCAGGCATTTCGTAAATCGCCACTCTGGGCTCACAATGGAAGGCTGCTGTGGAAGCAGGCCTATGGGGTGATCCAGCCTAGCTTGTTTAGGAGCACAAGATCTATGTGACCTTTCTTTGCGGAAGCAAGGAAGGGTAAGAGGATGAATAGGTAGAGAAAGAGGTGGAACTCTGCTCAGGAGATATTCCTGCAAGAGTCCTCTATCATGCCTCTCCCCAGGGGGCACCTGGGGCGTTTGCTGCCCTGGCGTTCCTCGGAGCGTTGCCTGTGTCGTGACGGAAGTACTCTATTCTGAGACCCATGACTGGGCACAGCTAGCCAGGCTCCTCTTTCGGAGGGCTAGAAGTCCTCAAGCACATGCAAGGTTCCGCAAACAGGAGTCATGGCCATCAGCCGGAGAAGACTAGCTTCTGCCAGAGGCTGTAGGTTGGAAGGCATCAAAACCATGAAACAAAACCCAAGGCAGAGGAGAGTATTTTGTTAAGAAAAATACTCAACCAGCTGTTCAGCTGACGTTCTGAAGGAAAGGGAATATAAGTGTCATGGCGGACCCAATTTATAATATTAACTGCTCCGTAACTGCTCAGAATTATTTGGTTCTTATCGGAAATCAACCCGTTACAGTTCATATTTTGCATTCCCCTTTAAACGCAAATTTACGTCTTACTTTACATTTGTGACAAATACCTTTCTATATGTTTATTTCTGTTTTCTAAATGTAAGTTGCATCCAAATTCCTTTTGCGAAATTTCTGTAATTGAAAAAATAGGTTTACATCGTGTTTATTTTTAAAGTGAAGAGAAGTTTATTTTGTGATATTTGTCGGACATAATCACTTTGAATTTATTCAATGAGCATATATGGAATATGCATCAGAATCTGACTCATCATTTTATAAAACAATATTGTAACGCGTGTGACTGTGGCCGTTTCGTTTAATCAAAGTACTTGAATTTGAGTGGGTTATCCGATACTGTCTACTCTCTGCTGTCACACCGCAACAGTGAGGTCTCCCACCCTTAGAGAGCGCTCTCTTATCATATAATACCCCCACAGTTTAATCACGCACATTCGTTGGTTATCTTTGGAAACCTCACATAGGCAGTACTTTTTATCAAGATGGCCGCTACGAACACAGTACTATCTCTCGGAAAAGTATTGAAACCCATCTGGGGTGGCCGATTGGGATATAGTGTCAAAGTAAGATACATTACGTAAACTACTCAATGCAGCAATCGTTCGGCATTGTTTATGTTTGTTAAAATGCACCAAATTGTGGTAGTCTATTGCTATGCAGCGAACGCAAGGTCAAAGCTAGTAGCCAACACACTTGCTAACTAGCTTGCAAATAAATTACAAGATTACAGTGATTTCATATTTAGGAACCAGTTTCTTCTGTGAAAAGATTAAGCTTCAGAAGATGCAGTTAAAGACGCAATTGTATACCCTTGTGAGCAGATATCTGGTTGTGTTGGCTACTCAAAAGCAACGGATTGTTCTGGATTGCTGATTAACTATTTGAGTTATTTCTTTAGTAAACGACCACGCATGTATATAATTATAATATATATAGTTTTTGTTGTCTGGGACGTGGATGAGATTTATGTAAGTCCAAAACCTTGCAGGTATTTGGAATTGCTGCTGGAAGTCAAAGAGGGAAATCCTCGTATACCGTGAGTACAATGACTATTTTGCCCAGGTTACAAACATATATTATCATCACACAAATAAGAATGAAATTGTAATTATTAAATCATTATTTGAATTTTTAAGGTTAGTAGCACTAACTGCATTTAAGTGACAATCTAATCGTTGTATCGGTGAGTTTATTCTTTTCTTTAAACTCTTATCCAGAAGACTCGCACCTGTCTTCCTTCATAAAATACGGCGCACGGTACACGATGGCATTTTCCAAAAGCATTCATTCATATGATGGGAAAATGAATCCTGAACTAATAGGTGCTGATGGTGTGTGTGCGCCTTTTGTCCATTTGTTAATAAGTAGAAAATGTTCTGGGTGTTACAGGTTCCTCTGGATAAGAGTTTGTGGTGGGCAAATAAATCAGCAAGATAATTATTGAACACTTACCAAAGTAACCGTTCTCTCTTTTGGTATAAAAATGTCAAAGATGTGACGCTAACGTTTCGCTTTTTAAAAAATAAAAAAATTTCTATTGTGGGACTCTTAACACTAACAATTCTTATTTTTCATCTTCCTGCCAATCACTTCACCTTGCCCAGGGACAAATCATTGTAAGTACTGTGTTGCTGACAGCAGTCATCTATGAAACATTACACTACATGCAAACACTGCATCACTTGGAATAACAATCACTGAAATTAACGGAGAACTGCTTTTAGAAAGTAGAAATGGTTTTGTAATCTAAGAACTTTTAGTTTGAAAGGAGAATGTGTCACTACTCTTTAGAAGGAGAGAAAAAAGGACTCACTTTCATAATGTATTCAACATTAAAATCACTTGGCATACACACTACACTATTTAGGAAGCCTATAATACCCACACTGTAAAAGAAAAAACCGGTGCAAAAATCAGTTTCTCTCAGTCATTTAAAAAAATGATTTAATTAAATAGCTACATTTTTAGTCTGTGCCCTTTAACCCTAACCCCATAAGATAATAATTTGTACATATTTAATTGGTCATTATATTTTTTATAGTTGACCTTAATTATTGCGTCCGACTCGGCTCAAATTTATTTAACAGGACGTTGAGCCTAGCTAGTTAAGTGTTTGGTTGGAAAATAAACCATCATGGGAGGGGTGATCGGGGGCGGGCCCAACCGAACAAGTAGACGAGAAACGCCTTCTCTTTCAGCCACCCCCTGCTAAGTACGGCGGTAGACACACTGTGACCCTGATACCGGGAGATGGCATTGGACCAGAACTGCTCAATCACGTGAGGGAGGTCTTCAGGTCAGTGAAGTGCACCTCTCTGTGCTGTCCGATACATCAACACGGTGTGCTGGTTTCAATAGCACTTAACTATTCCCAATGTTGCCTGCGCTGATAAGCTGCAGGTTTTTTTTGTTTTTGTTTAAAAACAAAATACAGATTGAAACATAAAAAATTTGCTTTTTTCAGACGTTCTAAGTAACAAATAGGAAGGTCCAGGAGCTCATAAAATAGGGGAACTTAGAATCCAAAAAACTATGTAGACTTCAACAAATTCTGGCAAATATCACAACTACTCAATTACATTATTCTGCATTCCTTACCTAGATTATACAACTTGAGTGATTTGTCTGTGCTGCCTGCTACGACTAAATGCTAGGTAATTATCAGTTATTATTTGAGAATCTTGCCACCGTAAGAATGTTTTAACACATGGGGTTTGATTGGTGGAGACTTCCTCACCCTCCCCATGTGTGTCGGCAGGATTCACGACAACAAGCCGTGATGTTAGCCCAATTGGTCATTTCAAAATTGGGGTTAAAATACTAAATAATTGGCGATTTCAAATTTTAAAATGAGGGGGGGGGGGGAAACATTGTACACAATACTTGCCAGGAGTTTTCACATGAATGCTATTGTGCTGCTGTGTGCATTGCCTGGTTGAGGTAGGAGGCTTGTTTGTCAGCGTTATGTGGTGATCTGTTGCAGGTTCAGCTGTGTGCCGGTGGACTTTGAAGTGGTGAACGTGAACTCGTCTTCAACCGCCGAGGACGACATCAACAACGCCATCACTGCCATCCGGCGCAATGGCGTGGCGCTAAAGGGTGAGGCTTTTCCCATCTGTTCATGCGACTCTTTCTGTGTGGGTGTAGGCTCTTGCTCGATCAACTAAATATATGTAAAGGCGGTTTAACATAAGTAGGTTTTGCAGCTTTGCCTCTCAAAGGGATTGCCAGCCACTGAGGTGGATTTTCGCTGATCGTGGTTCATTTTGCCATTTTAGATGCAGCATTTCCTCAGTAATTGGGTGACTGTTTCTCTACAGGCAACATCGAGACTAACCACACCATGCCTCCTTCGCACACATCCAGGAACAACCTTCTGCGGTAAGGCTCTGACGGCATGTTACTGATGTTCAGGTGGATTTCCAGGTTATTTTAATGTTCCTGCACCTAATACTCTCATGCTAGAATTGATCGATTTGTCCATTCGCTCAGATGGTTATTAAATAGATAAAGCATTCTCATTGGGATTTGGAAGTCAAATAACTTATGAGTGTTGGACCTAATGAACCAATAGTTGCAAAAGGTTAAAGGTTTCCTTCCCTACCTCTGAACAGTACAAGCCTGGACCTCTATGCCAACGTTATGCACTGCCAGTCCCTCCCCGGGGTGCAGACGCGCCACAAGAACATCGACATCATAATCATCCGGGAGAACACTGAGGGCGAGTACAGCAGCCTGGAGCACGAGGTTAGGGAAGGCCTTTTCTACTCGCCTCTCGCCTAGCGCTCTGTTACTGCTCTGAACCTCTCCTTTATCCGTCTGTCAGAGCGCGTCCGGTGTGGTGGCAAGCTTGAAGATCATCACCCGGCTCAACTCCCTGCGGATCGCCGACTACGCCTTCAAGCTTGCCAGGGAGAAAGGCCGCCACAGGGTCACGGCTGTACACAAGGCCAACATCATGTGAGGCATAGAGAATCTGCATCCATTCCCCGTTCAATGTGTTCATGCATTTCATTCTCTCCCTCAAACCCTCTGTGTGTGTCTCTATCTAAGTATGAGTAATATTGTCATTCAGCCAAAGTAATCCTAATAGTTTAATTTAACGGAAGGGTGTTTGTAGCACGCCGATGTGCTTGGTTCGGGAATAATTGGTAAAGACACTTCCGGGTTCTCCGGCTTCTTGCCGACTATATTTAAATAAACAGAAAATAAACAATAATCGCTCTTCTGGGCTTCTTCTCACGGGTTCACCCCAAACACAATAAACTAAAATAACAAACCAAAATAACAAACTAAACAAAATACCGATACAATTAAACTTAAACGGAGGAAATGTCGGCATTCACTTCGCCCGAGTCGACTCGTTCTTCCGTCTTCTCGTCTGCCGCTTTGACCGCCGTTCTCCTCTACCAACTCCAGCACCTACTGAGGGATCACAGGTCATTAAATACTGCTTGCAATTAGCCTGATCCTCAGCCGGTGCTGATGGGCGTGCCCGGACCTCTCCCATGCGTGTACTCGAGACGGATGCGTGGCACAGTGTTGCTGTGTAATTTTGGACATTTTAAGGCCATCTCCCTTCTCCTTGTTTCCTCATAGGAAGTTAGGCGATGGGCTGTTCCTACAGTGCTGCAAGGAGGTGGCCTCGGGCTACCCTGACATCACCTTTGATACCATGATTGTGGACAACACCACTATGCAGGTATGAGTCGCATTCAGTGCTGTGGCTTTTGGTAGCAGATGCTCTGATGAATAACTGGCCAGCAGTGCTGGATAATGGTGTAGCAGTGTCAAGAATTACGTTTACTGTCACAGTAAAAAAAAAATACCCTTCAGCAAGGGTATGTTTCCAACCAATGTTCTACCATTTTCCTTTGGTGCCCTTTTGTTTCCCTCTGTTTTTGCAGCAGCGCTCTTGTCTGTAGTAACCCATCATCCTCTCCTGTTTGGCCTTTTTCAGCTGGTCTCCAAACCCCAGCAGTTCGACGTGATGGTGATGCCCAATCTGTATGGAAACGTGGTCAGCAATGTGTGCGCCGGACTGGTGGGGGGTCCAGGTCTTGTCCCCGGGGCCAACTATGGTCGGGACTACGCCGTGTTTGAAACGGTGAGAGAACGCCCACGCTAGAGGAGGTTGTTATTTGGTAAGTAAGGTAAGCGAAAAGGGGAGTTTAGAGCAGGCCCATAGTGCAGAAGCGTCGATGGGAGGTCCTAACCTGCATTTCAGCTGATTTTGCTCCTGCAGAGATCTGTTTTTAGTAATCCGTTCTGTTCTCCCCAGGCCACAAGGAACACAGGAAAGAGCATTGCTGACAGGAACATTGCCAATCCTACTGCCATGCTGTTGGCCAGCTGTCTGATGCTTGACCACCTAAAGTAAGTCCATGTATCAGTATGGGTCTTTGTTTCTGAGTTGACTGTCCGTCAAAAAAATGCACGGGATGCAAATTTAAGGCCAATTTGCATTTTCTGTGTGTCAGGTGAGTAAAAATGCAGCATTGAAGAATATTTGTGCTCATAACAACAGTAGCCGGACAGTGTTGAGAGAAATGTAGCTAAACAATAAGACTGTGTATTATTGTGTATCTGTCAGTACTTTCTCATTAAAAAAATTTTTTTTTTTGAATTTGCAGACTGCATGAATATGCCAGCCTGATCAGGAACGCAGTCCTCACAACCATGAACGAGACCAGGGTATGTCTTGCCAAGCACTGAACAGCTGACGTCTGTTTAGCACAGTATCAGGACACAAGGGCAGGGGTAGTTTGGCAAACAGCTTAGCCTCTGTTGGAACAGACAGGACAGGAAGTTACATCCCAGATGCGTACCATAGCCAGGACTCAGGTCGTCTCAAATAGAGGGGTTTATAGATGTGATATTAATATTGTAGATCACTGATACTGAGTTGTTAATCATATTCAGTTAAGTGTAGAAAAGGGAGCTCCAGGAAGAGAGAGACCACACAGCCTCTTCAGGGATGGCTTATTCAGAACAAATGAACTGTTTCACGTTCCCACCTTCAAATATGATTAGATGTGTCACAAACATGAGAAATGGTTCTGGCGGCCATTGTTTCTTGAAATATCTGTCGTTGGGGACCCGACTTCATTTTTCCTTTTTCTCCTTCAGCTCCACACGGCAGACATCGGGGGGCAGGGTACCACATTGGAGGTGGTCCAGTCCATCATGAGCATGATTCAGAGCAGTGGCCCCCGCACCACCGAGCAGTACTGAACACCGGGCGGTCCTAAGTACCAGCCCTGCAAAATGATCTGTGATCAGCAGACTGAGCATGGCTAGTAGAAAATGTACACTGTAACCAATGCTTCTTTTTTGTTTTGTCGTGTCGTTAGTTTTCTCCGTCTCTGGAATGGAAGTGGTTGCAGCCTGTTGAGGATTTGTCACTGTTTGTAGTCGAGCACTTCCACTCACCATAAAACTGGGTTAATCGGTCTGTTTCATGTACCTTCATGCCCTTGATTTCATTCTCAAAGCCAAGCTTCTCCACCGTAAAGTGCTTCTTGCATGGTTTTCTTGTTGCCAATGTTTTTATAAGACTTTTTTTTTGTATAGCGCTTAAGTTGTGCAAAGTTTGAGTTTCTTTTCCTGCCAGAACAAAAACATTCCCAGCATCTTACTACACGACACATGCAGTATACTCTGACAGGCGTTCAGAAAACTGTACTACGCCCACAATGTATACAGTAGAGTTATCAAAGCCTGCAATTATGTTTACACCTCTGTATGTTTTAGTGGGGTGAAATTGCTATTTGTGACAATTTTAGGGCAAGATAAACGTGTGTGGATCAACAAGGGTTGTTTGTAATTTTATTAATGCTTGCTTATTTATTGGTGATCTATTTATGTATATTCGTGTGACCTGCTGAGGTAGTCCTCTGCCTTTCTGCTGCTTTGCAAAACGGCTTAGTTTTATTTCGGACTCTTCCTCCATTAACAGCAAGTTGGTGTATTAAATGTGTTCTTTGTCGCTGCAGGATGTTATCTGGTTTAAGACAGAGCTAGGATTTCATATTTACAAAATCAGAATCTTTTCCAAACCAACATGGCCAAGTTTGTATGGAAAATTGTTTAATAACTTACATTTCATTATGTAGTGTTTCCCCCACCCACCCCTCACATTTGAAAGCTTCATCAGAGCAAAACTTCTGACAGCTCACTGGCCATCAAATACTAAAATGCAGAACATTTTGTCATCCCCAATTTAGTTCATTTAAAGGCTTACTCTACACAATGTTTGCCCAATTAATACCTTTTTTAACGGGAATAAGGTTTGGTCTGAAATTTGAAGCTGTAAAATAAAACCAGTGTTGGTAGTCCTGTGTGGCTCTGTATAATTACTACCATAAAGTCACTTGGTTTTAAGTCACTTAGTTTTAACACTTTCTGATTCAAGGACTGCTTTTCCCAAAAGCTTTAACATCAATTTGGACACCTGGGATTGAAACAAGCTTTCACTGTCAACTGTAAATGGGACAGAGCCACACGCAAAACCCCAAGTTGCTTGGCACTGAGAGCTGAAAACTTAACTTATGAAACTATATAAAACTTTATATATATATATATATATATATATATATAATGTGGAAATCTCTTTTTGAAACCGTTATATGCATTTCATGTTGCAATGCTTGGTAAAACTAAATAGGTTTCCAAAAATTGTCACTAAAAACACTAGTGCACAGGGATTTGTCATTTTATTACACGCCTATGCGTAACCTATCTACCCAAAGCTGCGATAATTGGACGAGAGGTTCAAGTGCTGGTTTTTAAGGACGCACAAGTTGAAGCAATGGCTATCAATACTGATTCAGTACTTTCCAACAAACGCCATTTTGAAATTGCTGTAACGAATCAATTTGCTATAAAGTGGAGATGCTTGACACACAGAATTGGTAACGCGGCATAGAAAATAGCAAGTTAGCTCTACCTTCCAGGCAGACCGAAGCGCAGTGGGCGACAGTCTACCCAGTTTCCTGTTCTACAATGAAAGTATACACATTCTAACCTTGGTCATCCTCTTAAAAAATGAGAGAGAAAATAAAAGTAATGTCCATTCATAGCTAGACTTGACAGGAACGACGCTTTCATTGGCGGAGATAATCAGTTGAGATCAACAGTCTTGTTTTGTTAATTGCGGTACGTAATAGAAGCAATCCATTAAATATATTAATAGAAATTATGTATTTGAAAAGTGGAATTGTGATTTACGAGGGAAGATTATATCAAGTGGATTTTCACTGGCTACCCATCGTGGGTAAAGGTAAACAAATATATTTCTAACGTAAAGGCCGCCATTCTCGCCCTCGTTTTAGAACAGGAATGTCACGCAAATTTCGACAGAAACAATGCCAACTCTGCCATTGAATTGCAGAAATTAAATTAAATTAAACTAAGTCGAGTAACCGCTAAATTACTTGGCGTGCCTAAAGAACGGTCAATTGATCCCTTTTGGAAATGCGTCCTTTTTATCCGACCTTAACTTGGAGTAAGTCCACGCCCACGGTTCTCACGAGTTAAACCCACCATTGAGCTGATTGGACCAGATCTTGAAAGCTCGTTAACTCCGCTAACTTGCTAGCATGGAAACAATAAAAGTATACATTTCCTAAATGCAAAATAATTTACTGTATAAAGACCAGGAAAATGTAAATAGTCGGTTTAGCTAAATCTAGGGGAATTGGTCAGGCTGTATGGGAGTCCTATATCAAGCTTTCGACATTTGTTGATGTGTCTGCCATCCAACCAATGAAAAGTTCAGTTAAATAAGGTTTTGTTCCATATTTTTTGGTCACGATTCAGCTCGGAGTTGTAAATAGTTTATGTCGTTTTTCCAGGAGGTGTTTTTTAAGAAGATGACCAAGGTTTGTGTTAATTTAGCCAACAGACAAAAGAGGCGGGTATAAAGAATATATGCGGTTTATTGGAAATCAGTAAAATTTTAAAATGTTTAGTTATTATTCACAGCGTTATTTAAAATGGTAATAATAAAAATAATATGCTATTGTTAGAACAAAAACAAACAATTTTTGAGCCCACAGAGTTGCTGTCATTTCTTTTCACGCTAGATGGCGGTACAAAAACACATTGGGATACTGCGCTAAGCATCAGTTCCACGACAGGGTTTGGCAATTAGTGGGATTATTCAAATGTTTGTATTTAAGAACCTGTGCTCTGTAAGTAACTGTAACCAGACTACCTTAGTATTAAACCATAAACAAATATGTATAAGGAAATCAACAATGCAAATTGTTCCCCTTGCTACTTTGAACATAATTTAAAGTAAAAAATGTATCTGATTAGAAAGGGTCAATAAGCTGTCGGTTCCAGAAGGAAGTAGGTTGGTCAGTTTTCTAAGCATTGCATTGCAGTAGTATATTATGTATAGGAATCTCCACGTCACAGGGACTTTTTAAAAAGTGTTGTGAAATTGGGAAAATAATGGGGAGATGTTGCAGACATACCTGTGTCTCTTTTTATAATCATTTATAATATTTTCATAATTTTTATTTGTATAGCACTTCTAATCTTATAATACCACATCAAAGTGCTTCACATGACAGTCATGACAATAAGAAGCAATATAATAAAGACAGACAATATTGTGGTAAAACAGAAAAGAGGTCAGAAACAAGAGCAGTAAATATGAAACCTTGGCCTAAAGCCCCTGGAAGAAATCAAGAGCTTGACATAGGAGCCAGTTCATGAAGGAACAAAGGTGGAGGGAAATCACTGGTGAACGTCAGGTAGCTGGTAAATAAATCATTATTATAACTTATATATTATTGACGCCGAATCAGGGACTGTGTGTGGAAGTGCGCTCTCTTGGAAATCAGTTTCTACAGTTACTCGCGTTCAGTATCCCTTTACAAAACCATTACTGTATACTTGTATTGCTAATTTAATCACAATTCGAGGAGGAGGGGTGCCCATCTGGGTGTGTGAGAAATAGAGAGAATGTAAATTACGTTGTTGCCCATTTAAGCCTATGACGAACTCGTGGTAACCTGTGGTTAAAGCTTAGTTTTACTAAACTTGCTTGTAGTACATACATAAGTCATCATGCTGGAAATGGCAAAGTGTGAAATTATTACTATTGTAATAGTACAATTGTACAATAAAAGTGTGTGGTGTGTGCAATATCCGATCTACAGTTAGAAACCACAGCTTAACCAGTAAGTGTGAGTGGTGCTGCGTATCCCGATTGAAAAAAATCGCGTGTAGTGCAACACCGGCATTACGAGGGGGCAGAAGTCTCCGCTGATGTGTGACTGTCGACCTTCCCCAAATCGCCGCGAACAGCCCGGTTAAATCCGCGGTGTTATCCTCCACTCGCTGTTTTTCGTGAGAGAGTCTGGGTAAAAAAGAAGATACCAAGATACCAAACACAAGATAAATATTTTCAGACTGTCTGCCACATAAAATAAAGCAAACAAACAGAAAAATGCTAAATTCTTTAAACAAATGAATCATGGGCTCTCGTCCTAGCATAAAACTAAGCACTATGAGCTTGAGTTTGTTGGTTTGAATCCACCATATGTCATTAGCTGGTCGTGATCGAGAGAACACAGCAGTGGGGCACCATTGGCAGAGTGACCGGGCTGGGGTGGGTTAAATCGGCTGGGATTCTCTCTAACAAACATCTCTTACCGACCTCCTGGGTGCCTGTATGCTGGCAGTAACGTTGGGAGAGTACTTCGAATAGATTTCTCCCTCTTCGGTACTTCAGAGTTGAACAACACGCGGTGGCCCCAAAAAAATCACACAGAAACTAGGTGAATGTGAGAAATGCATGCATGTGTGAATAAACCCCCACCCCACTCCCTGGCCCACACTTTAGGGGAATGAGGACCTAACCAAAGGAAATAAAAGTCTTAAGTGGTGGGCTTTCAAGCTTACACGTTTGTGTCGCTCCACCAGCTCTCTCCTGGCCTGTCTCCTTCCTTCTTCTTTTCTTCTTCATCCTCTTCTTCTCCTGTTAACCTCAGGCAGATTGAACGCTTATAGGCGTATTGCTGCCACTCGCAAAGCTAGATAAGCACAGCTCTATACAACAATAAAAGGACATTAAAGCCTGGAGTGCAGGCTTTTCTGTAGCATACAAAAAGTGGAGAACCTCGGCCAAGACTTAGTGGCACTGTTGAACTGTGCTCAGGAGTGTCTGTAAGTGGTCACACATACAGCAGACAAATGACTACATAACCAGCATCTCAGCTACATAAGTTCCAGGCTGTGTCCGACACTGGCTACCAGCTTTATAAACCGAGCAATTTACCACCTAAAAGAAATTAGCAACCGAAAAGCCAGTGCAGTCCCAAGATTCCTACCCCCCCAGATTCTGCTTGCACGTTTCCTGGTTCAGTCTGTGGAAGAATATTCTGGAGGAAATGCTCCGTACTGCAGAAATATAACACTGTGTTTCCTGAAGTGTTTTAATTGCCCCTTCACCTAAGTTTCCCTATTCTCATGTCTTTAAAGACAACCCTTCCCAGAGGGGAGGAGGGTGGAGGCCAGACCCTTAAGCAAATGGCCTCTCTGGGTGCCAGGCTGTTTACCCCCCTTAATTGAGTTATTCCCTGCTATGACTACGTGGAAGCACCTTGTCTATTGTTCTGCAACCATCCTGTAAAACCCATTTGTCCTGTTTGTAAATTGTCGACCCACCCTGTTTTTCTTTGATGCTGCCCTATAAGAAAGCCGTGTCTGCCTGTGTGCATCAGAGACTTGGGTAGACTTAGGTACTCTGCTGTAACCATCTCTCCATTCTTGAATGTCTTGTATGTTTGAAATAAATCCAGACTCAATCTGAAGCTTTCCTCCTAAACAAATCGAAGACCTTTGTTTTCTTCAATAAGTCCCTCACCTGACTCTCAAAAGGCCACTCAATTATGGAAGCCTGGGGTTGGACATGCAGAAGTCTGTAATAAACAAAAATTAAACCTGTGTTTCTCCTCCCAGGTTGTGACATTTGTAACTGTCCATCTTTTCTCTTAGTTTGTGGTTGCACAGTTTATGCCCCATGCACTTGGTGCCACGGTTTCTGTGTTTGCCATGAGTTTGTCAGCTACTGTGGTCTCAGACATTATCAGCCTTAGATGGTTATGTTCCTGTTTTGCTCCTGTGGTGACCATGACTTTGTTAACCGCTCTGGCCTTGCACACCGACAGCCTTAGTTGGTCATGCTCTTGATTTACTGTTGATTGTCCTTTTATGGTCTCCTGATGTCCTCCTGTGGACATGAAGGGGGTCATTACTCCAACACCCCTTTCTAATTTTCCTCCTGTGGTCATGAAGGTGCCCATTATTTTGACACCACTCAGGAAACGTAAATAGATTCTTGCTAGGGAGGGCTTTTTTGTAGAGACAATTGGATAATCTTTTTTGTAAAACTATGATGGGTGTGGCACAGACGTTTTTATGTTTAATTTTATTTGAATAAACATTTTTTTGACCGCTGCCTTTTTTCCCTTTTTCCCTTTTCCCCCACCCTTATCACCACAAACAAAGAGAGTAAGGAAGTATGACTAGTCTCCTCCAATCCTACTCACCTTAAAGTTGCCTGTCTCTTTTCTACTCTTCAGGTTACACAGCTCGCTTGAGAGATTCAGTATCGATTAGAGGAGAAGCTCGTCCCTATCGATTACTCTGCCAGCCGGCAGGGCACCCAGGTAGCCAGTAGGAGACATTTTTTAGTGATGAGCCAAGAGAAACTCTGCCGATTTTACCCACCCCAGCAGCACCACTGTACTTTCCATGTCACAATTGGCTAATGAAATATGCTTAATTTCATCAAACTCCAGCTCCTCAGATTCATAGCGTCTGTACCGACTGAGTCACTCGGGAGGTGACTGTGTCGAAGGCATGTGGAGAGGAAGACGCATTGGGAAAACACAGGAATTAATTTCCAGCAGGTTGTTGAGTTCTTTCAAAGCAGCTGTGCTTGGACCAGAACGCATTTTCGTCGAGATAGTGTTTTTGAGTGAGTTTTTCAGGAGAGAAAGGGAGAAAGGTGGGAGAATATAGACTGACATGTAGTGTGCAAAGTGTGCTGGAAATTACACACTGAGTGTATTTTGGCCTTGGCTATTGTTTCTGTCAACAATACGATCCCTTTAGGTCTGAAGTTGACTTGAATGCATTGGCTCTCCATTTCAGCTTTGGCCCCTGTGGATCTACTCTGCAATTTATTATCCCTCAACCCCTTCTGCCCTTTCTCACTCCCAAAATACCTCTCCTCTACCCCATTTTTCCTGCTCTTCTCGCCTCTTCAATGTTCTTTCCCTCCTCGCACTTTCCCCTAGAAGTCATGTTAATGCCCGGATGACTCACCAGGCAGGAATTTTGTTGACTGGCGTAGCGAGATGCGTAAGTTCGCTCAGTGAACAGGATGCTTCTCTATTGGAACGCCAATATATACCTCTGAAGTAAGGAACATAAAAGTTGTGAGGATTTCGCCTTCGGTGTGCCACGTGAGGAAATCAGACCTACCAGTGTCGTGCAGAACAATGTGCACCACTGAGACGCTGAACCTCACACTCTCAATCGGTCTTTGTGTTTCCTCTTCCGCTCTAGCAACATTGCCTCTCTTTCTCCACCCCTTCCCTCCTGTCTTACGGTCTGTTTACTCTTCTTCTCCCTTCACTCAGCATGGCCCAGCATCTCAAAGCAAAGCCCGCCACGAGCCTTCCCGGTGTAATGAATTGAGTGTTCCTGAAATACTTAGCTGACATGAAGAAGATGAAAAGGACATGCTATAAAACGCACATTATTGATAGCAAACACAAGTTCCTCGCCCCTGACCTCCTAAGGCTCCTGACCCCCGTGGCTCTCTCTCTCTCTTCTAAGCTTTGTACACGTAAATCAGGTTCTAAGAGGTCCTTTGCCATTTAAAGCTATAATTATAAGTGTATGTGTTCTAGCTGGCCTTTTTTTCATGTACTCCCTACACACCTACACTCCTCTTTTCCGGTTAAGACCAACCAATCTTGACAGTAGGTACAGGAGAAAAAGGAGAGCTTTTTAATTGAAGGGGGTTGTGCAGGAGCCGTTCTGAATTCTGAATTCCGTATCGGGACTGCGCTAAGGGTAGAAAGGGAATTTACTGACTGATTAACAATTAACGATAGAGTCTCGTCTTACTTGTGGATTGTCCCTTCAGGTTCCCTAATATGTGCTCGCCATGAGTGGCGATGATCTTGTAGGGGGTGTCACATGATTGTGTGCGTTTAAGGAGCAGGCTATGAGGGCATGTAAAGTCAATGTCATCTGTGTACATCCTGCACCTGGCTTGCTGCTACTGTCAAGGGGACCTGGGCCATAATTTTTTTGCCTGGGGTGGCACTGATGATCCTGTAGGGGATGTCACATGATTGAGTGTGTTTGCACTGATGATCCTGTAGGGGATGTCACATGATTGAGTGTGTTTGCAATCATGATCCTGTAGGGGGTGTCGCATGATTGAGTGTGTTTGCACTGATGATCCTGTAGGGGGTGTCACATGATTGAGTGTGTTTGCACTGATGATCCTGTAGGGGGTGTCACATGATTGAGTGTGTTTGCACTGATGATCCTGTAGGGGGTGTCACATGATTGAGTGTGTTTGCACTGATGATCCTGTAGGGGGTGTCACATGATTGAGTGTGTTTGCACTGATGATCCTGTAGGG
>JAOVYW010011084.1:18873-34916 GCA_025775045.1 Hiodon tergisus
TAGGGTTAGTTAGGCTTGGGCAGGGGTCAGGAGTCTTATCGCGTAGTGGCTATGGTTAGGGTTAGTTAGGCTTGGGCTACACACAAGGGGACGGGGAAGAAGTAATATGATTGGACTTCTTGTTACAATCTCCCTGGAGCCACCCGTTGTTTTTACACAGCGCCCTCAACACAGCCCACACAAACAGTAGCGTGGTTTGAAGGTCGGTGGGTGGCTCTGTCAGCCAGTGTGCGCCAGAGAAGATCACAGACAAGCTGATATAAACTCTGTGGACTTCCCACCCACCCGCCGCGTGCTTTCTCGGACACAGTGGGCAAATGACAGCATCTGGATTCAAACGTTCCCTCCTGCCTGGTCTCTTCTTCTCTAAAGCTCCTGGGCATTACAATGGGCTCGGTTTTCTCCCTTCTCACCCTTCCAGATTCTGTGCTCCAAATTAAACAGCTTGGGTGTAGCCATACATTCCTAAAACACATTCAACTTTATTGCCCTTTCATATCCATTCATTTTTAAAAGGAATTGTGTTATATAAATCAGAATGTAAAACACATAAAACACATTCACAAATGATATTTCAAAAAACATGTGAAGTTAATGACTAATATATAATTAGAACTTCATTGGAAGAAAGCAGTTGTCAACTCTGTGAGCATGGGTGTCTACTCAAAAGATCTGATTTAGTTGACATTTCAAGAAAATCACAAAACTCTCATGTTCTTTATATGAATGGTTTAAATTTTTTTAGTTTTGTCCCATTTTTGAAGGACGGGCGAGCTCTTTGTTAACGAGGACAGCGGAACTCACTTTTCTCCGACTCTCGGGGGAACTGCTCTCACTCACCGTCTATCACGTGCTTTTACCCCAAACCGGATACTAGCCTAAATGACAAGATTTCAGCGTTAACCGCGAATCCGCCAACATAAGACGGACCCCGGGGGAATCTGGTACGCGAAGTCCACCCTTAGAGGTGAAGCTGACGGATATTTCGTTACTGACTTTGGCTGCGGAGCTGCACCTTCTGTAATTGGATACGTTTGAATGAAAGTGTGTACTTACTTACTGTAAAAATGAAGCCTTGTATGTCGTTTCTGTGCAGAGCATTAACGATTATAACTGTACTCAAAAGCGATAATAATAATAATTATTATTTTTATTATTATTAAAATAAACCTGCATGCTTTATGGACTTACAGATTTAGTATGAAGCAGGGCTTGCAGTTGAAGTCACGTGTGTAGGAAGTTATTCACTCTGAAAAGTGCTCATTAGATGAGCATATTAAATGTACTGGGCCTGAACCGTTGTACATGTGAGGTTGTTTCAGTCGCACTAGACTGCTTGACCTGTTTTACAACGAGAGCAAAGCTTGGCAGTTTGGGAGGAAATTAATAGGAGACTAAACTGTGTTTCCATGGTGTTGCATTCATCACCGAAGAGTGGAACAGTGGAATAGTCCGTTCCAGACAGGGAATTAAATGTAAAATGAATTTTAAAATACAGTGCGAACCCCCCCGTGTAAAGTGACATGAGATGCTATATCAAACTTGTAGGTAAGCAGAGATTATCCATACATTGGCACCCTAAACTTCGACATCAGCTCTGTGAATATCAAGCCAAAAGCACAAATATGCTAAATGTGTGATGCAAAATAGACACTGAGCGTTGAAGTTCGTGGTCAAAGAAAACGGTCACAGTTCACGTCGTCACCAGTACGTTTCATCACGAAGAAGACAAAACTCTTTTTGGGACATCCGTCATTGTCCTTCATTGTAGCTCCATTTGGCTCTAGGGTTGTTGTCCATCTGCTATGGAAGATTATTCATTTTGGCTCAACGGTTAAAAAGATTAGATGTGAAGCATAAATTCTCATTCTTTCTGCAGACTGGGTGGCGTGCTGTGAAGTCTGATCACTGCCTACGAGACCTTGGCAAAGAAACAGTTAAAAGTAAACCCCCAACTGAAGTTCTAATGCGACCGTCACAACCTCAGGATCTCTGCCTGATAAAAGTTTATTGTATAAGTAGCTTTTGCACGGCACAGCGTAGGGTTTTACACACTTTTTATTTATTCATGCAAACAATGTCGGTCGTGCTCTTGATAAATCATCTTTGTTCAGATGTAACGTAAAATTTGGTGCGTGCCGAGTGAACACGTGTGTCAGAAGGTGGAATCTACTGCTTGAGAACTCTTGGTTCATGTGAAGTCTTGTCTTGACCATACACTGACATGCATTCAATGTTTTATGGGCAGCTTTGAAAAGGTTTTAAGATAGACAGGGCTTAAGCTGATTTAATTCAGTAGACATGGCGTACATTTGTACGTGAGGTACATTCAGGTGGACGTGAGAGAAACTGCAGGTTTCAGTTCAGCGCTCTCTTACAGTGGAATACTGCCTAGCCTTGGTACACATCACACAGAGCCCTAATGGCCTCTCCAGGTTTAGTAAGAGCCAGGCCCAATGACAGTCCTCAGTCATCTCCGCCAGTTAAGTGATTATTTGGGATCAAAGGGACCTGTGCATCCAAGATCTCTCCCCTTCTAGGTGAGTCGGGCTGGGTCAAGGGGCCGTCGCTGGAACATGGTCTTTGAAGCCATTTGCAGCGCAACTCACGTGGTCTGATTATGATGCTCCAGCCTACGCCGCCCCCCCCCCGCCCCCCCACACTCCCTAACCCTTTCGATCTCTAGCCGCTGGTGGGGTTCAGACCCTGCCGGCCTCGTCAGCTGACCCCGCTCTTTGTGCACCTGAGAGACGTGACCCCAGGAAGGAGTGCCTGGCCACTGCTCCTCAGCAATTCCATTAAGGCCAAAGCCCTGAACTGTGACAGCTTCTCAAGGCTAATGATTACTTCAGCTCCGCCGGCCCGGTGAGGCTTTTAGTGCCGGTCGAACTGTTAAACCCTCAGAGTTTCTCTTTCTAAACATTCGCCCGGGTGAGCGTGTGTGTGTGTGGGGGGGAGAGTTATCTGTATTCTCCCCTCATAACAAAGAGGAAGCTGGGTCAGACCTTAACCTAACGCAGTAAGCAGCTTCTGAAATGCATTCCGGTCTTATTCACACTACAGATGTGGAACTGTTGGGGGGACTACAGCCATTCCACAAGCATTAAAGGGGTTAAATGCCACCGCATGTGTTATTACTGCCTCTGTGAGTAATAACTATAAGCAAAAATTACGTGCCGCAGTTTCACTATTGCACATCAAGGTAAATTTTATAATGTGTAATAACTCTGTGTATTTGTTTGTTTTTTTAATACTAAAAATCTGTTTTCCATCTGTAGACCTGTTTGCGTGCTCTGTGGCATGACAGTCAATGACGCCATGGCAAAGAAATGTCCAATCGAAGTACTGGGAGTGGCGGTGACAATCCTCGACTCTCACCCCCAATCGAAGTACTGGGAGTGGCGGTGACAATCCTCGCCTCTCACCCCCAATCGAACATTAAGTGTTCACACCCGTTGTGTTAATATAAGCCATGCTAACTATTTCTGTATTCTGCAGGCACGTGCTCGTGTAGAAGCCTAATTCTTTTAAAGCACAACAACTCCCATCAACTGTAAAAAAATACTGGGAAGGCAGCTTAGCAGATGTCCTCTGCCATTACCTGACAAGTGACTTTAAAAATAACATCCCAGAGCACCGTACTGATGACAATATTAAGGGAAGAAATGAGTTATTTCTGCGTTGTAGCGCGACACGTGAAACCGCAGCTAGAAGAACGGCATCTGTGAGCCTCACGTCAACAGCAGGCTCGGAAAAATGCCAGGATGGGATTTTGACACGTTTCGCAGATCTTAAGCAGCCAGCTCTGGGAAACTAAGCATTCCTCTCAGCAGTAAGAATTCAATTTGCTATTCCGTTTTTATTTTTTATTTGATTTCTGCGTATGTAATGCTATCGTCATGTTCAATAAGAGGATGTCACCAGCGCAGGGGAGTTCCGGGAATTTTTTTTTAACCGTAGAGGTAAATTGTTCTGACAAGGCCATCCTTTGGGTTTTTTCTCCCTTCTTATACAGATTAAAAGCTTCCTGAAAAATATATGTCTAACCCATCTTCGTGTTAAGTTAGCTTGTATTCTCGGAGGAGGAGTAATCATAAATTACACCGTGAGCGTTCATGTCTGAAGGCATGTGTTCAGCGTTGTGCACGCGTCAAGATGTTCCGATTAGGAAACTGAACAACACGCGGAACGATAAGATTGATTAAACATCAGTTAAAGTGATTAAAGTCTATCTTAACCCGATTAAACTATTCCTGTGGATTAAAAACAAAACAAAAAAACAAACAAACAAATTCCTGTAGATGAATTATGCACGACACTGACAAAATCCGTCGGATGGGTCGGATCGAAAATGCTTCCATACTGTGACAATTTGTTTAAACCTGGCCACAAAACAACGTAACATGCGAACGTCTGACATCATTATCATTGTGTGACTAGAATTGCACTTAAAGTGTTAGAAAAATCTGAGGGCATTAATATTCAAAACATGTCTCCGCTTTGTACCCATAGATCAGGATCTGCATAATGGTAATTATCTGCAAAACAATTTTACTGTCACAAATATATATATATATATATGTATACACATACACTTTGCCATTACATTTTTATTACAAATAAAATAAAATAATTAAAACATATCGTATGTGTTATAGTGTAATGCATTGCGTTGCACGCAGTGCTTTTGTATGTGTCTGTATGCACGAGAAAATTAGAATATGTTGTATTGTCCAGGTATTAAATCTCCAAATCGCTGTGGTGCGGCTACCATACGACCGAAGGGGTTTTCCTATATTAAAAAAAAAAAAAAAAAAGGTTAAGAGCTTTATGGAGAGGGACCAGAGAGGTGGAAAGTTTTTGGACTGAGATTAAAATCCAGCATTCATTATTATTATTATTTTCATAACAAAGTATTCTACATTTTAGTAAATGTGTGTGAAACTCGCCTAGCTAGCGTTCCATTGAGCGGTGGCATGAGCTAAATCCGCTCTTGCGGAGAATGTGCGGCATACCCTGACGAAGGAGTCGGCACTTGTAGCTGTTTTTTTCACGCATTTCTCGGCTGGAAATCGCTGACGTAATCCAATTTGACAGCAAATGAAAACCCAGAGTGGAGTGTGCTTTTAAACCTGCACCACTGGCACTGTTCTCTTCAGTTAAAGTACCCAAAACGATCAATATCTCGCCCGATTTCAACCCTCTAAAATTGGGTCATTTCTTCTATAGACTTTTACCTTCTAACAGCATGCACTCTTTACTCAAGCTTTGGGTTTCAGTTTTTCTTTTTTTACGGTTTAACTTTCGTCTACCATCCTGCACTGTGTTTCAGTTTGAAATTCCTGTAATTTTTATAAGTGAAACCTGCCGTGTGTTTATAAATAAGACCTGGATGTTCTGTAACCTCATGATTGCTGCTTTGTTTTGTATTTTCTGTGCAGCGGAGGGCTGGTTCGTCACCCCAGTGCTGGGTGGGCCCTATCTTTCAAAGGGCACCCAACCCTTCATCGATGGTCGTATCTACAGGCCCGTTGATGTTTCACTGTTCCCTTGTGTGCGCAGGTTATGGTCGGCGGTTTGAGATTCGCTACCCCTTAAAGAAGTTGTTTACGTTGTCCGTGTGTTTTAAGTGGCACTGTCTTGCGTTTACCAACGTCTCCCCTAACTCCTCCCTACGGCAGAGCCTTTTCATGCCAATCTTTCCGATAAGCAGACGGTATGCCTTTGCAAATAAAGAGTAAAGATACACGGAGCTATTCCTGGTGCAGGTACGGAGCAGGCAAATTTCCAACCGGGCCACCTGTGACCAAACACACAGTGACCACGGTGTCACGCAGTCACATGGTAAAGCGATTGTTGTCAGCTGATCGAACTGCGGTGCGGCCCGTTTGTTTGGATTGAAGGCAAGCTGCTGCAAACCCCCTTTTGTGGTGATTTGGTGACGAACAGCACGGTTGCTGACCGGTATAAGGGTGAGGACAGCCCTGTTTCTGCTGCTCACCACAGATAAGCAGCACTGTATCTCAGGACTGACAGCTGCTGATAAGATGGTCACTAATAACTTGCCTTTATGGGGCTGTCAGAAGCCGAAATCTGTTCCTGTGCATTTATATATATAAAAAAAGAAGAAAAACAGATTTGATATGCGAAGTTTAAAGTGGTCGGGAAGGAAAAGACAGGATGTGTCTGCTGTACACTATCAATTTGGATGCGAAAAACTCCCCCATTTTGTCCATTTGAAAGGTCAGATAACACATCTGTTTGACATTTCACAAATCCATTCCTTTTAACTTCTGCTTCATAATTCTGATTGGCAATGTGATACTGTCCATCACGAGCCTACCAACCTCCCCGCACTGCCCTAGGAAATCAATCCCACACAAAGAATCCAGAACCAATTAGCTGTGCAGACACGGGGCTAATTACGGTCGCGGCGAAATGGAAAAGGGGAAAAATAATCTGGGCACAACGATTCACCGTATCCAGCTTGACTGCGGAGCTAATGGGAGTCAGCGGTTTACGGGGACTGGTGGGTTCCACGTCCCTCATTCCTGAGGTGGAGACCGTGTCACTCAAGTTGCCCGGTAACCCCAAAACGCTGGACTGCTGTCTGCACCGCGTGTGCGCGTTCAACGCAGGCTCTTTGCGAGTGTCGCCGGTCGGCTCTGCGTAAAGCACCCAGAGTCTGCCTGTACACCCGCAGGGTGCGAGGCCACTCCCTGGAGGTCATCAGGAAGAAAATTAAATTCTTTAAACGGGGGCCGGAACACCTTTTCACCGCCTGAATACGATTACCTTCCACAACGCGCGGATGTGTGCATGCGGCAAAACGCATTCTGAGTAATTCATATCTTCACATAATGACATTTCCCGTGCCAACATTTAAAATATTTCTTACAGTGACTTTATTTTTATTACTCTCGTTATAATGGGTGTCAGGGAACAGTTTTCTCTCACGGAGACGTGATTGAGAATTGAGCCTTCACGGAGCAAATCCAGATCTTCAGATCTCACTGGATCTTTCTGACAGCCCTTGTTCAAAGGGAGGGAATGACAGGCGCCAAATTCAGACGCATATCATCTTCATTACTTCAAGAGGTCATGAGAGCTTTGGTCTTTAGAACCCATTGTGAATTAAACGGGCCTCGTCCTCTTGCCCCAATTAGCTTCGAGCCAAGTGACACAGACCAGCAAGCTTTACATTTATCAATCCTAGCACTCGGGTATCCTAATTTCTCCCCGGTTCTCAACTAATCAATTCTAACTGTAGCGGGATGTCATCGAGTTGACACTGGCTCTTTTTGACCCGACTTTTCCTTCGGAATTGAAATCTGGGATGCTAATTAATCGTACCATTTTAAACTCTTTTATCTCCATGAGAGGATTTTTATTAGCGATGACTTAATTTGGGGGAAACAAAGCACGATGCTGTTCTACACCATGTTCTCGACAAGGTAGATTCTGAAGGAGCACTTCAGAATCACTTCAGAGTGGGAGGGTTTCGGCGAGATCCAGGGATGGATTTCACCATGGTTACTGCGTCTCTCCCAGGAGGCTGAGACCCTACGGTTCACTACTGTGTGTCGTGTCCTTTTGTTCGGAAAAATTATATCATTTCACGGGTCTTGGGCGGATAGGTGTCCACAGAAGAAAGCTGTTTTCAACCAGGGTCCCCCCTCTTCTGTCGAGTGCCCAGTTCGTGTAAAACACTGAACCTACCAAGGGGCCAGGCTTAACCCAAATTGTAGGTGCTGTCCAAAAAAGGAATAAGCGGTAGTCATAACATACTGGGGGCCTGTCCAGGATCAGAACGGAACTGTTCACGAGACGAGAACGGAATTTCCTGCCGGCCCGTTCAGCCACATGGCAGGATTAAACGTTAGCCGTTAGCCGTTAGCTTATGTGTATCTGTGATGCTTCTGTGTTAGACACCCTTCAGGAGACCCAATTGTTCAGTTTTCTTAACAGCTCTCCAGTGTATGGGAGATACAGCCTTTTTTTTGTAGTGTAACGTCTTAGCCACTACGCCACCTACTGTCCACCAGGTTTTTAAATTAATATATCTCATTCTTTAAGTGGGGTAATAGACTGATATTTAAATCAAGCTTTTAGGCTTCATTAGATATTTTAATTGCTTGGTGACAGGACTCCTGTCTAATTAGCTGTAAATTTTCCCTTGAATAACTTTCTCAAATACATCTCGTTGAATTAGACTCCTTAATGAACACTGTAAACATGAATGATTGAGAAGATTGGGAAAAACGCGATTATTTATAATCTAGTGTAGATGTGGGCAATGGCTGGTATTCATTAAGCCATGGCTTTGCGTGGTCTCAGTACGCCATTAAAAGTAATTCATTCTGATTTGTGGCCCCGCTTCCTAACTAATACAGCGAAACGAATGGAACTAATCACATTTTATTACGTTTAATTTAAGAGCCATCATTCCCAGATACAGGTGCACCCTGCATTGAAATAACTGGCCGTGCTATTATTTTTAAACAGGTTCTAAAAAATGGCCTTCATAAATCCACATTTATGAAGTGACTGTGTCTCACCATTGTATGATGCTGGAACACTTTGACAAATAATTAATTTTACCAAACCTACTCGAGGACAGACGTTGAACTTGACTACCCATTGTTTTAACACATAAGTTGTTATGTGTATATTAAAAATAGAATTTGCAGGGCATATACAGGGTTAGGAAAACGAACGGAGAAAGGGACGAGGCTGATTAGAAATCGATGGCTTTGGATTGACGCGGAAGCCAGGCAGGGCTGGACAGGGGAATAAACCTGGCCGGTCATGTGACGCTGCTCACATCTGGCTGCACATCTGGCGCCCACGAAGCAAGGCAATCGAGCAAGGCCGCCAGTCAAGGGTTTGCTTGTATGATGGTACTGTCAGGGAGATGAGGATGAATTTTGTATAAGCGGATGGCTATTCTGATGCGAGCAACCCTACCCCCCCCCCCCCAGACGACTGAAGTTCTGGCCACAGCATGCAGTTTATCCGTGGTAAATTCTGAGATTTGTTACTCCTTGTAGAAACGTTAATTAGATGTCATCAAAAACATGTCGGAAGTACGTGATGCCGTTAATATTGAAAACTGCCACGTTTATCATTTAAAGGATTTGGGTTATTCACGTTGCGCTAGGCTGCAGGAACTCTGCACACTGTGAGCTGGTGAAGAGGTTCAGGTTTTTTTTTCCTGCCATGTTTGGGAGATCTATTAAGGATAAGTCATTGAATTTTTCCCTGAAGCTGGGCTTAACTCATACACTATTAATTGGATGGACATAATCTGGGATTGGCTTTTTCTTTAATTGCTTTGCTAGAAAGTGAAGAGGGAATTCTGCTTTTAATTGACCTCTGCTTTGACATTGTGTAATCATTTCATCCTGGTGTTTTGTTTTCTAGGTAGCTTGCTGTCTGTTAACACTGTTAACGGTCAGGACGCCAGTCTACCAGTCTGGTGGTTGGAAAACTGGGATCACGGTGGAAAAATTATCTGTTTTGGGAGGTTTTTATTTTATTTTTTATGGTGGCTTTTCAACCAATCCGCAATCTAGATCATTTCATCCTAAAGAAACGCATAAAATTGCCCGCAATGTCATGAAGGGTAAGGGGGCAGAGATTAGGGGGGATTCAGGGGGGGCTTCACCATTCCCGAAAACAAATTGTGAAAGTCTGGATGGCAGATTCTCGCACCCTGGCTGAAATTTCCCCTCGGAGGACGCTAAGAGGTTTTGCTAGCTTTACATGGCTGAACGGGGACATGAAGCGTCAGGTTGAAGCTATGGTGAATCTTCATCACCGTTTATCGGCCTGGACAGGGTCAGGATAAAGTTCTTTTTGGAAAGCAAAATGCACCCTTCTGTTATTTATCCAAAAATGTTTTACAAGCACTAGAACATAAATGGTGGAGACTGGACAATGAATATTGCCATTTGACTCTATCAAAAGGCTTCTCTGCCCAGGGATTTGACGGTGGTTTGTGTGGATTCTCTGAAGTGGCATTTCAATTCCATTGAATTGTCTGCCTTTTGATGAAAGCGGTTTTGTTTAGATAGGTAAGCGCGTGCTCGGCGGATTCAAGTGCGACGAATGGCGGTTTGCTTGTGAAGGTTGATCAAGGGCACAGAGGTCGAAGTTCCCCGCTCAGCTTCACGCGGCGTGACGGGACTTCCGAGCGGTTCTTCGAAAAGTTTGGATGAGATGGTTTTTGTTCCAAGTTTCTGGCGAAAGGCAAAGGCAGTTTTTTGTTTGTTTTAATTTTCTGAGGATGGCTCAAGGCCTTTTAGCACTGTACCACTGAGAGGTGTCATGACCCATTGCATTTCTGAAGCTTCCTCTCT
Organism: Hiodon tergisus; assembly: GCA_025775045.1. Classification (NCBI taxonomy): domain Eukaryota; kingdom Metazoa; phylum Chordata; class Actinopteri; order Hiodontiformes; family Hiodontidae; genus Hiodon; species Hiodon tergisus. Next base: position 29,235 of record JAOVYW010011084.1, read on the forward strand.
CCTAAAAAAAGGGAGAGTTTAGCCCCCTTTCTCAAGCACTTGTAAAACTGCGGGGTGTCTGCTTTGTTTTGTGCCTGACTGGCACAGAGCCGTTCACAGTCCGTTTGGGAAATATGTGTCGACCTGCATCTTAACTCCCATTAGAGTCTAACAGATTTATTCTCCCACCATCTCTGACAGGGGAAACAAACATCTTTTTTTCTTGGTGAAAGTTCGGAACAGAGCTGGCTTTGGTGAACCAAGGCTGCAGTCCCGACGCTCAGAAATCTCCCGCAACGCTCTAGACAAATTTGTGTACAACCTTACCTCCAATTATCTCTGCTTTATGCTGTAACCATTCCAATTTTGGTTGTGAAATTTAAATCCAAACTCAATATGAGAGCACTGCATTTGTACAGTTGATTACAGCTCCAGTGATTTATGTTGCCGTAGAGATGACACAACACAATATCAACCACACGTTTTGCACGACTTTCTCACTTTAACTATTGTCGGTTGACCAGATAACTAACGGTATACAGCGAGATAAATATATTCCCTCCACGGCAGCAGGCTGGAAAGGGATGCTCATAATCTGGACCTCAGCAGCGCCGGCTAGAAGCACGCGCCTCCCCTTTCCTGATAACGGGTTACAAAGAGCCCGGCCCGGCGACTGGGGAGCGGTCTCTTCGAGTGTCGCGCGTTTGAAGGGTTTTTCGGAGAAACACGTCTGATTCATCCTGCCTGAACTGCAGACGGAGTGGATTGATAAACGGGACTCGCTTCCTGGGCGGTCTCTCGAACGCCAATCTCGAATATCAAACGCTTCCCTGTAAAACGTACGGCCACCCTGCGTTCCAAAGTCAGCAACCAGTCCGCTGAACTAAAAAAGTTCTCACTTTATTTAAAAAAAATCTTATGCACGTAGTTGAAGAGAGAAAATAAACAGCATTTTAATTTATTTTTCCTTTCTAGCGACTTCTAAAACATTCCCACGTTCTTGAAAGGAATAAACATTTGCTGGATAATTGCACATTCCTTAGAAAAATGTTTTTGAGTCCTTGAAGAAGCCAGAATGAAGGAGCTCTCAGAAAAACATTTCCTAAGCAAAACGAATGCTTTTCCCAGAGTTGTAAATCAGGGTAGGTTTGTAGGCCATGCACGCTCGAGACCAAACGTCCCAACGTACGTATAGAATGCCCTGTAATGTGTTTTATCTCTAGGCCTGCAAGCGCAGAAACGCGATATACTATTTCCGTGATCGGATTGGAGTTTTTTCTGCTACACATAAAAGACTAAACACGAAGCCCATTATTTGCATAGCAATTTTTATTCTATGAATTTTTCTGGGTTCTTTTTTGTGGCATCGTGGCGAACATTTTGCAGTGGGCATAGCGTGAGCTCTGGTTATAGTCGCTCAGTGGTTGAGGACAGCCTAAACGAAGAGAGAGATCCCTGCCGTGCCGACGGACAGGGTTAAGTGGACTGAGCTGTTCTCTCGTTTCACTGAGACGTGATGGCTGTTGTCAGCTTCACGCAAAGCAGCGCAGGTGTGTTATTCCCCACTAACTTATATAATTAGTTAATTAACTTTGAGTTTCGGCTGATTTTATAACGGACTTGGACTGGGCCAGGCAACCCGTTGAGTAAACGGGCATTCAGCCAAAAGAATTACAGGACGGGTCGCAGACACGTTACACATACCGTACTTGTGGGGTACGCGCGACCGATGAGTATTAAATTAAACTTCTTCTCAAACCCGGTGACACAATTTCAATGTTATCAACATTTAATGGAGGCATCGGGACACGGACACGCTTCGGGAAAGAAGAATCAGGGGATATTATTTTGGACATTAATATTTGATTATAACCTACAGACGTCCTCAAAGCCAGCAAGCTCTAGGTAAACAACGTGAGAGTAAAATATGGTGACATGCTTAGTTGAACAGATGGAATTGTACTAATAATAAATTTTTGCCTTTCTGTTTCTAAATGACCCAGGTTATTTACACATCTCATATCCTAGTAAGACATTCCTGGTAATATATTTTTTTTAATTCAAATAAAACAAATACATTTATTCTTAGATTTTCAGTCAGACTAAGAAGTGTAGTTATGATCCTACCAATCATGGAACAGGCCATTCATTTGCCTGTCAGGGGTTAACCTAAACTCATTTTCATCAGTAGTAAAGTGGCTCGACTGATTCCAGATCAGAACTTCTAACTGCAGCCACGTAAGCACTGTTGTTTTAAGGTCGTAAAGTCAGGCAAATGGTAAAACTACAATCCTGAAAATGAGCCTAGCCGAAGTTGCTTGGTAGCGACACAGGGTTCTTTTCGGGGGAACACTGTGAAATGTAGTTCTGGATATTCGCTATGGGAAATGTTAAAGCGACACGGTAAAAGGTATTACTGTGGTTTTCCCTTCCTCCGTTAGTTGTTCACGTGTAAACCAGAGCAGAATCTGTTCATGAAAGGGTCAAGGGGCCTCAATAACTCCTGTATCTGTTAACTCAGCCGTCAGACATCTGAGCTCATTTCTGGTGTTTTTAAAAAAATAAATTAGGCAAGAAACAGACCCCAGACATGACCACTGACGGGAAGCGCAGTCTGAAATTGACCGTGACACTAAATCTGCGACCGTGTGTAATTGATCTCGTCACGTTATGTGGAAGACCCAGGGACCGGAAGGAGTGGCACATTGCCAGTGGGTTTTTCCGCCAACCTTTCGCTTAGCGTCTGATTTACACGGAGAAACATCATGTGAGACCATTTCTAACCCTTACAATGATTTCAATAAAACAGTGGGTGGGACAGAGCAGCAAACAACAGGGCTCTCGAGGATCACAATTGGCTTGAGGACCGCGGTTGGATAGATACAGAATATTTGCAATTCACTCTCATGATTATTTATTATTAATAACAGGCTATGAATCATTCCTTTGTTCGTTCCTTCGCTTGTTCAGCGGGTAAGTGTCCCGGAGCAGGGATGAACCGAAGCGGAGTAACAGGTGAAGATGAACCGTGACAGAATGGGTGTTTTCTGAAACTGTACCCATAAGTGAGGTTATTTATCATTTATCTTATCTATCTTAAATTCAAGAAATAGATTGTGGCATGTGCCTACATTCTCCCCAAGGGCTTGAAACATTTATGAGTGGAAGTTATATTTTCTGAACCAGGAGTTAACTTACAGCTGGAATTTGGAACAAAAGAGGTCAACTGCTGTGAGGGGGGTAACTGCCCATCTGCCGGCTTGGAACTCTGAACGGGTTTGGCCATCTGGGCCAGTGCTGCTTTTTACTCATTTGGAAAATGTTGGAGACAACATTTTTATTGAAATTATTACTATTATTATTTTACCGTGAATTAAATCCTCTTTTTTATCGATGAGAAATGTGTGTTTACTGTAATAATGATGCAGCATACTGAGACAAGGAGAAGGATATGTGTGTGTGTGTGTGTGTGTGTGTGTGTGTTTGTGCCTCTGTGTGTGCGTGTCTGTGGGCGCGTGTGTGTGTTTCCGTTTCGGATTCTACAAATAGAACTTGACTTAACACCTACACGCAGTGAACATCCAACTGTAAAACCTGAAAACTGAACCAACGTGGGCCAAGTCTGTCAGCCTAGACAAATAAACCAATGACAGCGTTGGTTTCTCTGGGGAATCGGTGGACGGCTGTCCAATCAAGCGGCACGATTTGTAGGGATTTCACTAGGCCGGTCCCCTGATGGCCCAGCAGGTTCGCTATCAGGGATTGTAACGAATTGTGTGCATTTCCCTACAGGAGTCAAAAGGGTCTAGTATCCTGAAGAGGAGCAAAAACATTTCAACTTCAAGAGGACGTCAATGATAAAAAAAACGGTTCATAAAACCAGTGGGAACCTGTTAAATAAATGCAAAGAGTCTGCTCTAACGCCAAGCCTATCTACACAAGGTAAAAAAACAAACAATGTCTTTTATTTTCAAACTCGTGACTGTCAATTTTAATCATCTGTCAATTAGATGATTAGTCAGTTAGATAAACGCAATTCACTGCCCCAAAGTGGGTCATTTTCAAAGGGACTGTTATCTGTCCGCACACGAGGATATTCTTCTCCGGGACTGCGGTCCGCTCCGAAAGACTGAGTGGGGGGGGGTTACTCGGGCCACTCGCACGGCACGCGGTAATTACCTCTCTGACATTTCACTTTAATTAGGTTACCAATGAGTCCTTCAAGGGATCTCTGTACAAAAAGGTCGCTCTAGGCTAAAGTCTGGAGTCTAGCATTTTTATATATTTCATCAGAGACAACAGCTGATTAGATTCTTGACTCTGTGCTGACAGAGCATGCAAATTACATTTGTGACGCGTCCCGCGCTGTAAAGGGTGGACAAGTTACTTTGTTGAAATTTGTTAAAATTCCGGGGCTGAGCAGACACTATTAATAGCTGCCAAGGAAATCAGTGACTGTGTCCAGGGGTTTAATTAACGTGCCGCGCTCCCAGGAGCCAATATCGCTGACAACTGGAGATGATCCAGATGAAAACGTATTAATAAAATAAAACAAAAATCCCACCAGACTGATTTTAAAAGTAGAAATAAATCAATTAAAATCAAATCTTTTTCGTGCGAGGACTGAAAAATCGCATTTCTCCTTAACCCTATTGAACGTCGGTGTCTGGACGACGTCCTGATATTGGTGACCTAATTTGTGGTTAATTGCTCTGAATGGACATTATAAAGTGTTAAATTCCATTAGAATTACTTTAACCAAAATGCATTTTATTGCCTGTTTATTACATTTAAAAAAAAAGCAATTTAATGACTGAATAATGTACACGTGCATTAGTCCCCTAACATGTAATAAGTGGAATAATTAAGGGCTAGACAAAGGCGTGCCACTGGCTGCTGGAGATATGTGAAAAAAGACGGCGCTTAGGCAAGGGTTTCTTCAGGCAAAGTTGAGCGGTGGGACACCCAACAACAACAACAACAACTGCACAGTAGACAGTTGCAGGCTCTGCAAATGTGAAAACTGACGTGCAGGTAAACTAATGCAGAGACGAAGGAATGAAAAAGTCTGCGCTTATTTAGTTCAGTGCCACACCGCCTCCTTTTTGTGGAGACTTAACAAAGTGTGTCGCTGTCATCCAGGACGGTAGGTGGCCTGGTGGCTGAGACACTGAATTGGAAACCAGTATGTTGCAGGGTCAGATCTCACGAGGGACGCTACTAAGTGAATTCAGTGGCTTCCAAATTGGTAGGGGGACATTTGTAAGTCAGGCAATAGAAGGTTTTTGGGGAGAAATTGAGACTAGGAAGGCCTCCCCAAGGGTTTGGGTTTGAGACCGATATTTTTGGTTTTTGCTTGATGTTTGACTTTATTCTGTTCAGTTGAAGGATTCTTCAGTGAATATTTTGTGCTCCTAACCCATTTTGTGTGTGATTTAAAAAATAAAATAAAATAAAATCTTCTGCGGTGGAGAATGTGGGCAAGGGTTGTATGTAATTTGCTCTGTATAAAGGAGACACTGTACGTAAGTTGCTCTGTATAAAGGAGACACTGTACGTAATTTGCTCTGTATAAAGGAGACACTGTACGTAATTTGCTCTGTATAAAGGAGACACTGTATGTAATTTGCTCTGTATAAAGGAGACACTGTATGTAAGTTGCTCTGTATAAAGGAGACACTGTATGTAAGTTGCTCTGTATAA